>OZ004345.1:16985199-17166323 GCA_963924445.1 Philereme transversata
TAGATACAAATAATAATCTATTAATTTAAAATTGACTCTAAAATAAAACATTAAAACTATGGTAAATGATCAAGAACAAACAACACGGGATTACACGATTTAGATAGGAAATATAATATGACGTTAAAAAAACTAATATACGCTTTCAAGATAATTATTGCCATGGAACGGGGTTTATATACATCTGCGATACAGATCCACGCATACCTAGAAGAAAAATATTTGCTTGATTAATGTTTATAGGCATCTGCTAATGTATAACTTCATCAGCAGATATATAACATTAATTATTCATTAGCAGTTATTAGCAGTCGAGCCAAACCATCTATGGTTGTTGGTTGTTGTCTATAGACATAATCTTCTAAAATTACTATGTTGTGTTATGAAATAAATCTAACAATTTTCATGGTGAATAACTGTCAATAAGTTTTAGATAGATACATATTTATTAACCAACTTTAAAAAAGGAGGAGGTTCTCAATTCGTCGGAATCTTTTTTTATGTACATATGTTCCCCGATTACTCAAAAGCGCCTGAACCGATTCGAGAATTTTTTTTTTGTTTTAAAGGCTTCCCAGGTGGTCAGTATTTGATGATGGGATCCCAAAAAAATCAAGGGCAACCCTCAAATTTTATAGAATAATTGTTTTATGTTTTTACCTTAGAACTCCTTTATTTATCAACCGATTTGGAAAACTCTTTTTATTTGAAAGGATATACTTTCATATTGGTCTCATAGAAATTTTATCAAAATCACTTCAGTAGTTTGGTTAAGTTTGTTAAAAAGTTACTTAGTATCTATCTGTAGCAGGCGTAGTAAAACGAAGAGGGTAAATAGATGGTAGAAATGTGCAAATAAAAATATCTATTAACTTTTTCCAAATTGTAGAATTTCCTATAGTAAAAATATGATGTACATGGAGTGAAGAACTCACTGAGCACCCCTTGGTTAAGCGGCACGGGCAGAGGTTTGTTCTTGCTAGTCCTAAGCCAGTCCCGGTACGCTCGCTCGACAAGGAAGCGCCTGCGTTCTTCTTCTATCGCAGCAAGGGCTGTCTTGCGTTCTTCGCGGGTCTTCATAGCTGTACAGATTTAAAAGTTATATTAGGAAAGACAAACCTGCAAACCAATGTTGTATTAATTCGAATATTATGTATTCAGCAATTAAGACGTCTTATCAGAGCATGAATTTGGACAAAATAGTTAAAGAATATTCATAACTATCCTTCGTTGGTTAGGTATTGATCATTATGCGTATCTAGGTGATTCTGCGAATTGGTCGTATACCTAACGTATACGTCATTAAGCGTATTGGGCATCCTGCGAATTGGACGTTGTGTGATTGGTCAATTAGAGACTTGACGTTATGCGTCAAAACCACGGAAATCTGATTGAAGTTTGGTTATCTAATAATCTAATCTGGCTAAACAGTTTTGCACCACACATTTTTCCCACATTGTGGGAAGTATTAGGAAACCAATAGCCATGAGGTATGAGTCAATCATGTCTAACGATCACGTATCCCATGTAGCCTATCTTAGTAAGTATCAATTGAGAGCTCTTAACTCGAAATGAGGTATCTACCTGGAATAAACAGTCGAGATAGCAGGTCGCTTAAATCGATCGCTCTGGGACTCCAAGAGGGAAGCCTAAGTTCAGGAGTTGGCTATGGCTGGTGTGATGATGATAAATCAATCTTATTACCTTTCATATCCTTCTCCTTTTTGCGAATCCACTCAGCGAGCTTACTCTCCTTATATCGCTCCCTATTATTTCGTTGTTGTTCCAACTGTTCATTCTGTCTGTACTGACGCATTATTTCTTCGGCGCGACGTTGTTCATCCTGCAAACGCTTTCGTTCCAGCCATCGTCGGTAGGACTCTTCACGTTGTTCAGCCGTGGTCGTAGGTGAAACTTGGGGCTTCTTTTCAAGCCGGATTCTTTCACGTCTCTGAGAGTATAATCAGTTGTCAACATTTTCAAGGTTACCCTAACGGCCATAAAACCCCATAAAAGATCGGACGCTCTGGAAATTTATGGGAAGGCCTATGTTCAGCAATCGATCTTATAATAATAAGAATATAACGTTTATTTCAGGCAACAATGTGCACATACAAAAAATCATAACAAGGCCCATATCTATAAATATCTTAAAGTCATACATAAAACAAAAAACTTAAAAACTAAGACTTTTATTTATTTTGGGGATTTTGCTACGTAGCCGCTTCCCTGTAGCGCCTATAAACGAGGCCGACTGGCCAGAAATCCAGATCAAGTAGCACATCCTTATCCTTCGCCAGAATCTGGAGAGTGTAGGACATAGGTATGGCTGATATTATGATGATGATACCTTTTTCGAAGCAAAGCTTTTTGAAGCGTTCTATAGACAAAGTATTAGATAAAATTAGTAAAGCTTGGGTACTTCAATGTATTGGTATAGTGCTAAAATAATAGAGAGGCAAAAGACACAAGACCCACCTGTTCCTCCTTACGCGCGAGCCATTGCTGAAACGCCTCCTGCTTTTTCTTTTCGTTGCGTTCCCGTTCTTCCTTAGCAGAGGTAGTAGTCGACAGCGAAGCAACAGATAGGCGGAATGTATCCTTTGGCGGAAAATCTTCTCGATAAGTCTGATCAAAACGTGGCGTTTCCTCATCCACGTCTATTTCTACGTCAGATACAAATGCATTGCCCACTAATCGACAAGATTTTCTTTTTACGCTACCAGAAGAAGTACTGGAATGGCGACCGCTCAGAAAAGGAGTAGAGTTACTGCGATAAGTGCTGTGAGGGTGCGGGGTGACATCATCCACCAGTGAATCCGCTTGCAGTGACGTCACAGAGTGCGACGCTTCAACAGTCTCGATGTAAATAGCTGGGTTGATGTAGCGCGTCTTGCTTTTTCTAGATGCGAGTGATTCGGAGTCACTGTGGTATTGGATGTTCTCGCCGGCTCCGTCGAACACATGGCTTTTAACTTTCAGTTCTGTACCCAACCTGTTCCGCGCGCTGTCTCCGAAGTTCCCCTGACCGATATCATTCGCCATCACGATTATGAATATTTCATTAGGTACGTACCAACTAAAAAATATTAGAAAGCAAAATAAATTTATAAAGATCAGTTTATTGGTCTATCAAAAATCGTACCTACAAATTCCCGTCAAAAATAATATTGAAATCTTAAAGAAATAATGGTTGTAATCCAACGTCAAGTGCATTTCAGCCAGCTAGACATGAGCAAAACCTCTTTAGAACAGTAACAAAATTTCATTATATATTTCTCCTAGGTCATGTTAATTTGTTTCAATCACAGATAATTAATATACGGGGGTTTCCTCGTTGTCTAACTAGATTGCCTATCCCTACGTACGTACCTACCTATACAACTATTATTTTATTTAAATAAATTCTATTAATTGAATGCCCATTTACCGTAAAACCACTTGCAACTGTTACAATAATCAGCAAAGTACGTATGCAAAAACTTTTTTTTTAACACAACGAATGAACAATTATTTATATATGAATTATTATTTATATATGAACAAATATTTATAGAAAAAACTAATTGCAGTAACTCGATGAAATCCATTTTAGTCTTTTACTATGTCAGTAAGTACCTGATTAGAGATGGAAGCAAGAAAAACAGTATTTTGGATTCATAGAAATTTTATTCAATGAAATAATGGTTACATACATGTTTTTATAATAACATCAAATGTAACACGACATAGTCAGATATCCCGGACTTAAACATAAAATCTTATCAGGAATTTCTGTTAAGATTCGTCTCTAGAGAATTGCAACTTTAAAATTGAAACACAAGTATGGATGCGCTAATAATGGAGAACACTGGTATCAATAACAAACTTTCTATTATTTTGTAGTTCTAGAGCAAACACACCTCACGTGTTGAAAACTTGCAAATGCACAGAATATATCAGTTTGTTGTGAATATTTATAATTAATTCACTCAATAAAATACTTCTCCAAATAGACCGTATTGCCATAGAACCACAATACGAAGCACGTTACGATCTTGTCAATGGATTCTAGCACCTATTGACTACTTATGAAAACTGATTTATTAAAGCTGCATTTTTTGTAAGCTTTACAACTGTATGCGCCTAATGTACCGTTTCTAGCTGTTGTAAAGGTATGTACTAGAGATGTCTGCTGATGAGAATAAAATAGTCCATTTGCGTTGTCAGACGTTGCGAAAAGCTGTAAAGTGACACGATTTGGTCCACTAAGAGAAAGATAGCGCAATACAAAACATATCGTTTGTTGACAATTGTTATTGTGCCTTTACAACAAGCTTTGTACTAAAACACACTTATTGCTTTATGGCAAAATATTTACACAATATGGTGACGTGAAATAGTTTAGAATACGAATTTAATAACCGTGTGACTAAAAATTCCTATGAAATAGAGCTTAGTATAGAGAGTCGGCGTTGGATGAACGCGGCTTTTTGATCTTCTCTAAGTTTTTGATGACGATGTCGTGCAGCGAGCAGTAGCGGTTACGGATCTCGCACATCACCAGCCACAGCGAGAGGTACTCTTTCTCGTCCAACTCCTGAAATAGACAATATCTAAATTGTTCATGAACTTCATACATTTTTTGTAAACTGCTATATCTTCTTCTAATTCCCAAATTATTTTGCGCAAGACCCCTTTTCCAAAATGATCTGATACCTCAGACCCCTAAAACCAAATTACTTTTAAAAATCCTATCTCTACTTTTTATCCTATTGATACAAAATACTTACCTAACTTTGCGGTTGGTTAATGGCGAGTTCCTATATCCATCGATAACCAGCTACGACTCGTTTCTCCTTGAAAACATGTCAAAAGTTTGCCACTTTTTCAAGGAGATACGAGTCGTAGTCGGTTACCGACGGATATAGGAATCCGCCATAAGTGAGTAAAATTAACATCATTTTCTCATCAAAATTTTACAAAATAAATAGACATAAAATTCAGTAAATATAAAGTATGATTCAAAATTATTAATACAAATTACGTAAAAATACTTAAGTACTTAATTATCTTTTGAAAAAAACATTAAATCGCAATGTAAAGATAAAAAAATATTCTGTCAACCCCTGGGAACCCGATTTTGACCCCAAGGGGTCGATAACGACCACTTTGGGAATCCCTGTTCTAATGCATTCTAATACATAGATCCATATTAAAAACCATACATTAATTTACAAACTGCCTGCATGATGGATTAATTATCTATCACGGCGCAATGCGATGAAATTCAATTCCATTCCATACCATTAAAAACCATACATTAATTTACAAACTGCCTGCATGATGGATTAATTATCTATCACGGCGCAATGCGATGAAATTCAATTCCATTCCATACCCAAGTTTCAGTTGGAAGTAGCCTGTGAGATAATGCAATTGTTACGGGCATTGGTTCCACTTAACGTCAGGTGGGCCATGGCTCATGGGCTTACACCGACACCTTACCTAATAAAACAAGAAAATTCAAGTACGAGTAGGGCTTGCAGATATCAGGCGACAGATATCTAAAAAACTGTTCTACATAGGGGCATATTTTTCCTGTAATCTTTGCATATAATCTATGAATCACATTAATTTCAGATTTTCACCTTGTAAATTTCGAAGATAAAGAGGGATATTTGGTATAATAATATTATACCCCACAGCAACCATATTTTCAAATTTTGGCCTCCACCATTTGGCTCTTTTGGCCACCAAAATCAAAATAATCAGCTGTGACAGAGAGACAAAGTCGCACCGACAACTTGTCAACTTGTGTGGCTATTACTTACTCTGACAGCTCTTCTGTAATCGTCAATGTGGGGGTACTTGGCGACCTTAGAGACGATCTTGGCCCGTGAGATGAAGTACCGCGAGATTTGGTCGAAGAACGCAGCAGCTTCCGACTCCACAGACTGGATCTCGGCGAGCGTGTCTTCCTGTATTGATACGCCGAAGTTGTTTCCATCCTCGATTTTAGGGATCATGAATGAGATCCACATTTTTAGCTGCAGGATATAAGGATCTTTAAATAAAATAAATAATGCTGGACATTTCACACTGATAAAATTTTAGCAGTTTAATATAACAAGTATTTTTCCATCATTTGGAGCACCAGAGTTGAAATTCCTTGTCAAACTATTGTATTCACAGCAAGATTGACAGCTGTCCCCATAATAGTAGAGTATTAAACGAAGGGATAAAGCAGTGTCTTGCATCACGGGCGCTATATTGAATCCCGAATGTAGCGAAGGATTCTAGAGTTAACTCACGAGCGGAACAAGGAAGTTACTAGAATCCTGAGTGCAGAGAGGGATATAAGCACACCCAAGATGCAGACAGCTTTATCCAAGAGGAGAAAACTCTACTTTTCACAAATTTTACGCGAGACAATAAATACCAAATCTAAATTGGTGCATTCTGTGCAGAGGTTAGTTCGATTTAAGAATAAGTTCTTATTGTATGGGTCTCTTTGGTTCAAATTTTAATACAGATGAGGTTCCAAATTCAAATCACATTGTACTGAATGTCATTCAGTACAACTTTACTCCCGGCTCAGCCATAGGGATTTAATCACCCGCTTCGATGAGGTTTACATGACATATAATTTGACATTGTCGAGCAGGTGGTGTGAAAAATTATTTATTATAGAGTAAGATCCCAGAGTGATCAGACATAACTTATATTCACATAGATGAAACCTTAGGTTCTCAGTAGCATCTCATGTTCTTTGAATACCTGCGTGCTTGTGGAGATTACCTTGTGACACCTGAGCAGGTACCAGGTAAGAAAGGTAATTAAAAATAAGAGTTACTTAACCGATTCGTTGCGATGTCTAATTTTGCAAACTTCTAACTGTAGCGTTGAACAAAATTACCGTGACACGGCTGCCGTGCCAAGCGCCATACGATTAAATGACATGGCTCCTGTGTCTTCAGCCATGCGGAAAAGAAAACAGTGTTTTTTACCATTTTTACGTGGTTCTAAGCGTTAAACTTTTAGTTTACATTCGAAATCTAACGTGAACGGTCAGGAACGTAGTTTCAAGTGATAAAAAGTGTAAAAATAAGTGTATTTTTGGAAATGGATGGTAAGTGGCTTTTTTAATACAGGTGTGATAAACCTTTTCTACTTACATTAGTTCTAAAATTATTGTTTTGGTTTTCCTGATAAGAAATTTCAAGTATTTTAAAGTAAATTATTGCCTATTTATTGTTTAAGAATTACGGCGTAAAAGAAAATATATTCCCGAGACAAAAATTGAAACTCAACGCGACGACGATGACCAAATATTAGAGCAAAATTCGCAAACATATTCACAACACTGGGAAAACTCAGAACACTTGAAATCTATACATGAGGATACTTCAACGTGCATAAAAAAACAGATGGTGGACAGATCAACGTGTTTAGAAAATAATATGGTGGACAGTTCAAAGTGCATAGAAAAAACTAAGGATGATGAGCGTCATGTTTGGAACATGACGCTGTATTGGATATACATGGATGTAAATATTTTGGCCAGTTAGTTTTGGCCAACGTATGTGTGTTTACATAATAGCTCCTCAGTTAAACCCACGCTGGTATAAAAATTATCTACATACAAGGAATGGCCTTTTTCAATATACTTTTGCATAAGCAAATGAACCACTTTTTTAATATGATTTCTACCGCCGACTTGCACATCCTGGGAGCCTGCGTACACGTGAATATTTAAAATAATTCCGTTGGCATCGGCTAAAATGTATAATTTAATTCCGTATTTATGTGTTTTTCCTTTATTGTATTGACGGAAGAAAAGTCTTCCTTTCCACAGAATAAGAGACTCATCGATTGTTAGCTCTCTTAATGGATAATATACTGAATTAACCGTGTCGTTGAATAAATCAATTAAAGATTTAATTTTAAATATACTCTCTGGTCTTTCATTATTCTGAACATTTAAGGCTCTTAAAATTAAAAAAAACCTGTCCCTCGACATAAATATATGTGGACTTAAGCGGAACAGATAATGAGTGGACCAATAATCTACCATTCTATTGAGTTTTATTGTTCCCATCAGCAACAGTATGCCTAGAAATGTTTTAAATTCGGTGACACTTACATCGGTCCATTGTCTAAATCGAGCTCGAGAAGTAGTCGCTGCTGCTTTCAGTCTGTTGCCGTACTTATTTGTACAATCCAATATTAAATTCATGAATTGGGCATTCAAAAATAAAACGAAATAGTCCAAAGGACTTTGGACGTGTACATCATGTGGCGACAATATACCACTGGTTCCGATATTCCAATATTCTGATTAGTTTCTGACATCCTATTTCGGTAGCGGTAATTGTCTTTTGCGCTAAGATTCTCCTAAAATGTTAAAAAAATGTTCTCTCAAATCGTTCATATTTCTGATATAAAAATAAGCAATTTTTTAATATTATTTATTTCAATTATATTATTATACAAAAATCCTCATCATTAAAATTTTCAAAAAGGTTGGTGACCCCTATTTTTTAAAAAACAATACAATATCCAGAAACGAATGCTACAAGCTTGATTAACGTTAAAAATAAAAAAGTTTTGTTCTGGGGTAGATCTCCCTAAAACTTAATTTGAAGGAATTACCATCGATTTCAAAATGGCACGGCTCACGTGCCTAACGCCACACGCAAAAGAAAATGATGACACGGCTGCCGTGCCATCCGCAATGAATCGGTTAACTTAAATTTATATGGCTGATTTTTATATATTAGGTTGGGGAAAAAGTTTCTTCGCATTTTTTAAGAAAATTCAAAACATAATTTAATATAGTTTATTTACATTTAACTAAAGTATGTAGGTACCATTTTGTTCTATAACTTTTTGCCATCTTGTAGGTAGGGACATGATCCCATTGCTATATAAATTTTGGGGCTTCTGATCAAAATACCGCGACAAGTGGTTTTGGCAGTCCTCTCGTGATGTTAACCTGACACTGCCTAAAGAATTCTGAAGAGACCGAAACAGGTGGAAATCTGAAGGTGCAAGGTCAGGACTATACGGCGGATGCATTAATACCTCCCAGCCAAACTCTCTTAATTTTTGCTGAGTGGCTAAAGTTGTGTGAGGTCTAGCGTTATCATGATGAAAAACCACACCCTTTCTGTTGATTTATTCCGGCCGCTTTCTCTCAACTTCTTGCTTTAATCTCATCAGTTGTTCGCAGTAGAGTTCAGAATCGATGGTCCTGCCTGGTGGTAACAGCTCATAATGAATAATGCCCTTCCAATCCCACCACACACACAGCATCACCTTGTTGCGAGTTAACCCGGGTTTCACCACAGTCTGTAAAGCCTGACCGGCCTTTGACCACGACCTTTTTCGCACGTTCTTGTCGTACGTGATCCATTTTTCATCACCAGTTATCAGCTTCTTCAAAAATGGTTCGGTTTCATTACGTCGTAATAAAGAATCACAAATGAGTACACGGTTCAGTAGGTTTCTTTCAGTGAGCTCGTGGGGTACCCAAATATCGAGCTTTTTTGTGTACCTAGTTTTTTTCAAATGCGCCAAAACTGTTTTGTGGTCAATTCCCAGTTCTTCAGCTACGTCGTAACTACTGATATGCCGATCTTGCTCCACTTTTTCAGAAATGGCATCAATTTTATCCGTTATAGGGCGACCAGAGCGACGTGCATCTTTGACATCAAAATTTCCAGATTGAAAACGCTTAATCCAAATTTGTGCTACTCTCACAGACCAATTGAATTGAATTGAATTGAATTGAATGATACCAAAACCAGCCAGATACAAATAGTATAGCCAAAGAGATTTTATTACAAGTTTATACATACTATAATGCGAAAAGACTTTTTCCCCAACCTATTATGTTTTGTAGAATATTATTCTGAAATAGTATAAGTGTCAGACACTTTCAATGAACCAAAACTTTTGTCAGACGCTTTAAAGCTCCACAAAAAATACCTAAATGAACTTTACTTATTTTTACATGTCTGATTTTTAAATATGTTACTAGCTGACCCGACAGACGTTGTCCTGTCTTAACTATGAATATTGAATTAAAATTGGTATAATTAATATAAAAAATATTTAAAAAAAAAAGTGTTTATTATTCTAATCCTTTATGCTATGAATATTGAATTAAAATTTGTATAATTAATATAAAAAATATTTAAAAAAAAAGTGTTTATTATAAACACTTTTTTAATCCTTTATGATAAATGATAAATAGTTTTGTTGGTATTCGGGAACAGGCGACATATAACTGGCCATGTGAAAAACATGGATTTTCAAGATTGATGCCACAAACACTTAGCGACTGCCCTCGAGATTTATTTATCGACATTGTAAATGCTAGCCGCACTGGAAATTGCAACCGTTTAAAGTCGAATGGCATGTCGTTCGGCATAAAAGGAATCCGTGGAATCAAAGTCTTCGCCTTTGTACTTCCCTTTCAAAATTGTGGCTTCGATGACGTTGTTTATTAATTTCATAGGATATTGTAATGCATCATATGAGCGATGTGTTTCGGACACACACTGCAGTTGACTTCGTAGACTTCGTCGATTGTTGGCGCATTAAAACGTCTCGCGTGTTGTCCTGCAGGCGTCTTATCAGCTTTGATGACAATTTTGTGATTATCAGACAGCATGCGATCCAAAGCCGTCGTGAATAATGCAACCAATTCGTTATGTTGATGAAAAAACGTTTGGAGTTGTTCCACAATTGGTCTTTTCACCGAATTGTTGTGTGCACAACGCTGATCGACTTGTCTTGCTAAATCGCCCATAAAATAAAATTGCAAAAATTTGTAGTCACTATTCGGCGTTGGCAATAAGGAACCTGTTAGATGATATATTTGACCCTGAATCTTGAAAGTTGGCATAAAATTTTCTGGAATAACTTTTGTTGCACGAAATGACGTCATTTGAAAACAATTATTGTATTGCCGGAAATGAGTCAAAAAATGTTTAGAATCTGGCGCATTTCCGGAAACCAATGAATGTAGTGGCTCTGGTGGCAGTACCAATGGCGTCAATTTGACTTGACCGCTCGCGCAACTCAATCCAGGAGCTTCATTTTTAAACTCAAATGCCTTGCAATATTGGCACACAACGTTCATTGGTCCAATAGCAACGATTTGCTGTGAACTGTAATCTATTTCCACGTTATAATTAAATGCAGCTCGATAGGGTTTATTAAACGCAACATTTCTATGTTGTTGATTTCGATTCCATCGATTCCGTTCAACTTCATTCCGCGCTTCGCGTTGCTCGTCAGTTTGACTTGCTCTTATAGTGCACTAAGAAATTCAGTTGTCTTACATCCTTTTTGTAAGAAATAATAAATTAATTATTTTACATGTATTTTATCAATAAAATAACTCCGACCGAAGCATCAGTTTTAAGCGATATTCAGTTTTTTTACATCGTCTTTGACGATATTTGGAGCACGCATTCTGTCAATCTATGTCAAACGTCATAAGGTGACATTAAAAAAGTTTATAAGGTAAGGTTAGATTAGAAATAATTTTATATGGTGGTTAAGTATTCTTAAATGTATTCATTAATCATTTATATATATATATATATATATTATGGTAACTATTACAAAGTTATATCTCATTAGTCAGACAAATTGTAGTGACCAAACATTCCCTAAACACAAAAATTATTCAGCCGAGAGAGTGAATTTAAAAATCAGACATGTAAAAATAAGTCAAGTTCATTTAGGTATTTTTTGTGGAGCTTTAAAGCGTCTGTCAAAAGTTTTGGTCCATGGAAAGTGTCTGAAATTTATGATACTATTTTAGAATAGTAGTAGTAGAGTAGTTAGTAGAATATTTTAGAATAGTATCATAAATTCTACAAAACATATATTAAAATCAGCCATATAAATTTAAGTCAAGTAACTCTTATTTTTAGTTATCTTTCTTACCTGGTACATGCCTAGGTGTCACAAGGCGAGCTTCACAAGCACGCAGGTATTCAAAGAACATGAGAAGCTACTGAGAACCTAAGGTTTCATCTATGTGAAAATAAGTTATGTCTGATCTGGGATCTTGGACTATTACATCTGTGGTCACTCAAGTATTGTTTATTTATTTTGAATGTTGTGTGAATTTTCACATAACCTATTGTTTTTGCATGCCATAATGCCAGAACAAGTGGTAACATGTTCAAACTTGTTCTGACTGAATATATCAATATTTTCTTATTAGCAATAATGCTGCTCATCTATAAACAAAATAAATAATTTTATCACTGTTATAACACAATTCATATTTTTTTGTGTAGGTATTTTTTTAAGTGTTATTATTGCCATGAGTCATTTTAATAGATCAACAAAGAATGTGTTTGTGGAATTTGTGGTGTTCGGTGGAAATGCCTATGACACGTCATAAACTGTGTTTTCCTTAACATTCCCTTTATTGAGAACATCCTAGGTAGATTATTATATAAGGTATTTCATTCAATATCCTATATACATTTATAAGGCCTTAGGCTTTTACACTAACAAAACATTATTTAACTAGGAAAATGTCAAGTTGTTTATTGACAATACAAAAAATCCTAAAAATACGAGAATATCTTACCAAATTAGAATCTTCAACCAGTTCTCGGATATGTGGTTTTACAAGATGTATAAGGTCGCTGAGCGGCTTGTTGCATGTTACGGACCCATTGGGCAGAGAATACACTTTGGTTCCCTCAATACTTGTATTACTTGAAGTCACATCTGATTCAATACGCTGCCGCTTGGCATTAGGCTCATTGGAGGCAGGCGGGGGGATTGGAATGTTCAGATCCTGAAAAATATGTAAGTTTCATCAATACACTTGATTTTAAGCATTATTAATTTTTTGTTCCTGCTTTGACCATTTTCTGGGCAAAGGTCTTTAATCTTTTTTCCCTACCTTTGATGGTGTCTCCAGTTTGACCAGTTTTCCTCTTGGGTCACAAATTGTAAGTGATGTTATAATTAAAACCTTGTAAGTTTGTAAGAGGTAATTTACTGAACTGAAACTACTGAACTAATTCCGAAAATTTTATCACTGATAGAAAGGGACACTATCCCCGAGTGATATCCATAATATTATTATCTCTATCCATTTGTTTGTTACTTTTTGATGACTAAACCAAGCTGGACCAATTTGGATAAAATTCAAGTAGATTAAAGTAAAATTTGGTATACAGTTAGATTATGACTGGGATTGGGACATCGGCTACTTTTTATCCAACTGCGCAAAAGGAGGATGTTTTTTATTAAAAAACTATGCATGTGAAGCCACTGGCGGCAGCCAGTTGGCTATGTTTTTTATATTGATTAAATTCGTGCAAAACCGGTGGCGTGTGGGTAGCGAGTAATGTTTTAGAATGTATAGGTAAATGAAAAGGAAACCTTGAATATTTTATACAATGTTCAGGACAACATAATTTATGTGAATTTATATGCCAATAGTTTCTTGTATAAATAGATGCAGCCTTGCTACATGATAAATAAATGAAATTACATTTCCAATGTGAAATATTGTGAATGTTCTAATTTCAGAATTAACATTATTAAAATTATAATTACTGTACAAATATGTTTCACAGCTTGTAATACTCTTGGAAGTATCACACAGACAGGTAGATAAAGGAATAAGGAGAGTACCTGGTGAACATCAGCCAAGTCTCTGTTCTGGAAGTGTGATGTCTCCAAAAGTTGGTTTAGTTTCACTATCTTATCAGGGAAGCCCTTTATGATCAGTTGCTCTGCCTTCAACTTGAGCGAGTCCTTGTATTCCTGGACCTAGAAGTAAACGTAAGCATTTTGTAGACAACAGCCATTGCAATATTTCAGCTACGGCCGCTGAGGTAGTTGAGGTTATGTTGACTTGATCACAAAAAACTTACAGATGCCATTATAGAGCGTTGGCCACTCGGTAACACTGGTTCACGTTAGAATAAACCACTTTTTGATGCGTAAACGCAATGAGACACAGTATTAACAGGTAAAATTACACGAAAACTGTAAGGTCACGCACACTAGTAACGGACGTGTCAAACAACTCTTGTATTTTAAAAAAACATCAATTTTACCTTTATAGAGTGTGACATTGTTTTTAAAATTACTTTTAAAGGGATTTAAATAAATTTCATTTAATATTCCCTAAAATACGAATAGCACAACAAATTTGCATGAAATTGACCCGATTCGAAGTTTTTAAACGAATGAACGTATGAAAGCAACGAACGAATGAACATAAATAAAGTAAATCTTATTATCTAGTGTGTACAGAACACAATTAATTATGCTAAAAATAATTTAGTAACTTCTAGAGAATAAAAAACAAAATATTGTTTTGTTATGAAGGTAGGTAAACCAAAAGACGACTCACTTTTCTCAAACTTTCTTTTAATTGTTCTGTTTCTTCCATGTTTTATATATTTAAATATCATTTGGTTAATAGATACATTTTTACCTATTTATTTTGAAGTTTTTTATTTGTTTGTTACATGCCCGAAGAAAGTATGTCGCGATATCAATTTATTTTGTTTTCAAGCCTCGACAAATACTTTGTCATTTACTTCACGTCAACGTTTCTGTTTTCACAACAAGCAAGTAGTCTATCTTTATTAGCGCAACGAGATTTACACTTTGCCCTCCATCCATCAATTGTCAGTTTTACCAGAGACCAGTGGTCTCTGGTTTTACTTTGAAAACCGACACTCGTAGTACTTGTAAGTGGTCTGTGCCGACCTTAGAATAATGACAATAAGGTGCCGACACTGCATTTTGTTTACATATCACACATGTCATAGCATAAAAAGTATAGTAGGGATAGAACCACAATTTATAGTATGTACAGTCGTTCTGGGTAAAATTGGACCATCGGTACAACATTGGACCGCACCCTAAACAAACACTTTCGATTATTTTTATCTGTTTCCGAACTTGCTTTAGTAAAATGCATGTATCCGAACATGAATTACAGAATACATAGACAGTAAAGAACGGAATTTGACAGACAAACTAAGTCACATGTCAAAACAAACAGCTGATCTTCTCTCGCCTTGCAGACGCTGTATTAGATTCGCTGTGTTCAATTAGCATTATTTCGAGTTTTTGAGCTGGAAATTGGGTGAGTTATTGCATTTTTATGCCATATAATTCTTGTTTTTTGATTTGAATGTTTGTTTTTAACTGATTCACGCTTATAAATGCCATAATTACTGAAATCAATGTTGAAGCTAAAATATCAAGAAATTTGGGGCAACATTGGACCGGTCCAATGTTACTCACACTTTGTTTATAAAATCCTAAATAAATTCGGGGTAACTTTGGACAATGAAATGTTTTTTTTTTCAGGTGCAATATGCCTCGAAAAAATAATATAAAAGAGCCAGGTGTGCGTAAATATGGCACCATATCAAATTACACGCAGGAGATGTTGGATGACGCCTTATATAAAATAAGATCTGGTGCATTAAGTCAAAGAAAAGCTTGTAAAATGTATAAAATACCTAAAAGCACAATTAATCTTAAACTTAAAAATAAACATAACAAACCTGTGGGACGTCCTACATGCTTGACGATGGACGAAGAGAATATTTTCAGAGACCACTTGCTAGCGCTAAGTGACTTGGGTATTCCAATCGGCTTACAAGATTTTAGAGATGTAGTTAAAAGATACTTGGATAACATTGGGAAAACAGTTCCTGTGTTCAAAGACAACAGTCCTGGATATGAGTGGGCAAAACTTTACATGGAACGGCATCCAGCCATAAAAGAAAAAATTGCTCACAAGATCTCCAGGAAACGAGCTCAAGTAAATGAAGACATGGTGAACGAATTCTTCAACAGGCTTGAAAAAGAGATGGAAGACGTTAGCCCTGACAATATATATAATATGGACGAAAGCGGATTCCATGATGACCCTGGAAAAAAAAAACTTTTATTCAGACGTTCCACTCGCCACCCTGAACAGGTGAAAAATTCCAGTAAATCTTGTTTTACCATAGTATTTGCTGGGAATGCTATTGGAGACATCATCCCTCCATTCTTCATATTTAAAGGGAAACATTGTTGGTCCGACTGGCTTGTTAATGCCCCAAAGTCTTCAAAAATGGCTGTTTCAAAGTCTGGCTGGATAGATGCTGATATTTTCGAAGAATGGCTAGAAAAACATTTTGTGCCAATTGTTGACCAAAAAGAAGGAAAGAAAATTCTTATATGTGACAATTTAAGTGCACATATAAGTGTAAAAGCTCTTAAGATCTGTGAAGAACACAATATCAAATTCATATGCCTCATACCCAACTCGACACATATCCTACAACCCTTGGATGTAGGATATTTTTCATCTCTAAAGTCAGCTTGGCGAACAGTGCTCAACAAATGGCGTCAAACAGAACGAGGAAAGAAAGCTGGAGCACTACCTAAAAACGTGTTCTGCCAGCTTGTCAATTCAGCGCTTCAACTGAATGAATCCACAGCAGGGATTAATATGATAGCAGGATTCAGAAAATGTGGTATTTTCCCATGCTCGCGTATTGAAGTCCTACAAGTGTTACCTTCGTACGCAACTGGCCACATCCAAGCTACTGTTGGGGACACATTTAAGGAATACTTGCAAGAACTAAGAGCGGCGGACTTAAATATAAAAACAACCAAGAAATTCCAGCTGCCAGTTAAAGCAGGAAAGTCAATTTCCGCCGAAGAAGTGGAAAATTTTTATAAAAATAGACAGAAAGAGCAGGAGAAGAAAAAGGAAAATCCTGTAAAAAAAGGAAGGCCCAAAGGCTCTAAAAACAAAAAAACCACGAAGAAATCGGAGGTAGAAAAAGAAGTAATAGAAAAAAGTGGACAGGCAGCGGCTGAGATGGAATTCGATAATCACGAGCCTGAGGACGAAGACTCACAAACGGAATGTTTTGAATTGATGGTAACAACAGCTCAAGTACATGATGAGCCAAAAAACCTAGATTCCGAATTGGACAAAATTGAAGAATGGATTATGAGCAACGTACCGATCCCCGATAAAGAAGTAGAGCTGACTGATGACTGCATTGCTGATTTTGGCCAAGAAGAACAGCAGAGTAGTGATAAAAACCCAAGAGAACAGAGAAATGAAGAAAAATCGAGGAGTGTCAAGTACAAAAGAGCCAAGAATAACATAGAAACTGAAAGTGTTCAGGACAAACAAGAGAAATAAATTAATAAAATACGACAGAATAAACGGAAGAAGTCATCTCGAACCAGCGTATATCCAACAAAAAAAACGAAAATCGATGACATTATAGAGCATTGGCAAGACAATCATGTGCCAATCCATGATGAGATAGAGGTGATTGATGAATGTATCCTTAATGCTGACGATGAGACAGAGCTACCGATAGGGAATTTTTCTGAGACAATCACTGGAGAGTACGTTGTTCATCAAGACAGTGGACAACTCGTCAAATTTCAAAACGAAGAAAAATATGAAGTAAACAAATATTGCGTATTTCAAGACGAAGGAAGTGTTTTTCCAGGGCGCATCACAAAAATTGGCCAATCACCATATGAAATATGGGTGAGCTGCCTTAATAAAAGGTATGAAGGAGGCTGGACATGGCCAGCAAATCCAGATATAACTAAAATTACCGATTCAAAGATGATAAAAAAGGCGATAGCTGATGAAAACATCACTCGATGCGGGAACGTTATTTATTTACAAGATGACTTTTTGTGCCTGGAATGGGGAGAGTAATTGTTGATTTAAACAAAACATGGTCTGATATTTTACTGTAGGTTAATTTCATGCTAAGATGGTTATTTTTGTCTAAGAAGGTGTATGAAACTATAAAACTGTTGATCTTGACTGTTGAATATTGTATGGTATCTTTTCCGATTGATCTCAATTTGTGTATTCCTATACATGTTTAAGCGATGTAACTTTTGTTGGCATAATGCCCAAAGATTATAGATTTTTCTAAGTAATATACTGACATGTTTTTTTTATCCTAAACTTATGAAAACACCTCACTAACTGTCTTACCGTCTCCAATAATGTGGGACCTTTCGCCTAATCGAGTTCGTTAGTACGTTATTTTTCATCTGTGGCAATAAAACTTCGTTTTAAATATCAATTTGATGATCCTTAGAGCATTTAATGTGGTCAAATGTTACCTAGAAAGTAAACAAAACCGATAAAATGGGGTTTAAAGGTGAGAAAAAATGATGGTCTAATGTTACCCCAAAATCAATATAACTTTAGACCACGACTATTTCGGTCTCTATCTCAGGATTGACAAACAATTT
The DNA here is from genome assembly GCA_963924445.1 of Philereme transversata. Taxonomy (NCBI): domain Eukaryota; kingdom Metazoa; phylum Arthropoda; class Insecta; order Lepidoptera; family Geometridae; genus Philereme; species Philereme transversata. The sequence continues at coordinate 17,003,497 of OZ004345.1, forward strand.
GTACACTTTTTATTTTAATTGGTATTTAAAATATCAAAAGATCACATAAAACACAATTTCTGTATAGTAATTATATACATTTTATTTCCTAATAACCGGAAATTGTCTAGTATGTGGTCCAAAGTTACCCGGAATGACTGTACTAGAAACTCAACTTTCTATAATTCTTACCACATCCTTACCACAGGACACATATAATTTTTACTATTCTAACGGGTCCAAATACACATTGTCTGACAGTTATTCAGTTTTCAGACTGTCAGTTAAATCAGATTTCATTGTCACGTGCGTGCGTGCGTATTGTTTACATCACCGGCACGAAAACTTTAACCTTAAAATTCGATCAACAAACAAAACAATTCAAGGAATCAAAAGAAAAGCTATTTACCCTGTAAAACTTGACACACGAAAGCAAATAGTACATCTATTATCCTAAAAATAGGAGCCCCCACGATTGTTGTAAAAAATAAAATTGATGTCGTCTTTTAGGTTCAACTTTTCAGGTGACGACGACGACGGCGTCGAAGTTAATAAAGATGCAGGTAAAAGCAAATTTTTATTTCAAATTACGCCTTGATATAACTTTTAGATAACATTAATTTTAAAGAAACGCCAACAACTAATATATTTTTTTACGGAAGGATAATCTTGAAAGATCACCGCCTATAGATGTAAAACAACTGATTTAAAACGTTTTAAATAAAATACTGCCGTTTATTACCCTAAATAAATCGTTTCAAACTGTTTTAAACTGACCTACATAAAAAGAACTATATTTTACACTTTTTTCAATTTTTTATTACCTGAGGTCATGTTTCGTTTTAATTAGTTTATAGAAAATCAATAGAAAGTACCTACTACAAGTAAACTTAAGTATGTAGTTAGGTATATTGTTAAGTATACTGCTAAGTATATCAATATCAGTATATCACACCTTTAAAAAATCTTTACACAGTTTATAGGTACTCTGTTAAATCCCTACCTCAGTAAAATCAAGAAAATACAGTTATAATTAAGAAAAACATTGTCATCAACACCAACCATTTTAAATCGAAAAAAATGGTTGAACAGTCTTTTTCGTTTCAAACAGATTGGTTTTAAACCAGCCTTACATCTCTAGTCACACCTATACATTTTTGTATGGTTGTGGTGCCTGACCAATATCAGATCATAAGATGCACTCTTAGGTATTGGTTTTGTTCTGATATAAGTTCAATACAAATTAAAGGCGAACACAGCATTGGCAGCAAAATATTACAAACTTAACTAGCTTTCTTACATTGTCTGTTTCCACATTATAAACTCTATTTATTTATAAACTCAGAATTAGTTACAATCTGATATTGCAGATACCCAAGAGGAAATTCAATGGTTAGAAAGTATGGAAGTGATGCCAGAAAAACAAATTAAGGACTTTGATAACATAGTCACCCATGCTCAGATGATAACCTATGGTGAGATTGAGATAGGCCATGTTGTGGTCAGTGAAGCTATCTCTAACATTGAGAGCACTGGCTTCAAAACCGAAGTGAAGCTTGCTGAGAGTGAGCATAGTGATCTTGTTACAGGCAAATATGAAGGTATAGCTAATAACAAGATTTCTCAATATTAAACAGCTCTGCCTATAAACCAGAACAGTTAACTGTATTTGGAATATAGTAATTCAGAATCAGTTATGTATCTAAAACTTGTATTACTTTAACCGATTCGTTGCGATGTCTAATTTTGCAAACTTCTAACTGTAGCGTTGAACAAAATTACCGTGACACGGCTGCCGTGCCAAGCGCCATACGATTAAATGACATGGCTCCTGTGTCTTCAGCCATGCGGAAAAGAAAACAGTGTTTTTTACCATTTTTACGTGGTTCTAAGCGTTAAACTTTTAGTTTACATTCGAAATCTAACGTGAACGGTCAGGAACGTAGTTTCAAGTGATAAAAAGTGTAAAAATAAGTGTATTTTTGGAAATGGATGGTAAGTGGCTTTTTTAATACAGGTGTGATAAACCTTTTCTACTTACATTAGTTCTAAAATTATTGTTTTGGTTTTCCTGATAAGAAATTTCAAGTATTTTAAAGTAAATTATTGCCTATTTATTGTTTAAGAATTACGGCGTAAAAGAAAATATATTCCCGAGACAGAAATTGAAACTCAACGCGACGACGATGACCAAATATTAGAGCAAATTTCGCAAACATATTCACAACACTGGGAAAACTCAGAACACTTGAAATCTATACATGAGGATACTTCAACGTGCATAAAAAAACAGATGGTGGACAGATCAACGTGTTTAGAAAATAATATGGTGGACAGTTCAAAGTGCAAAGAAAAAACTAAGGATGATGAGCGTCATGTTTGGAACATGACGCTGTATTGGATATACATGGATGTAAATATTTTGGCCAGTTAGTTTTGGCCAACGTATGTGTGTTTACATAATAGCTCCTCAGTTAAACCCACGCTGGTATAAAAATTATCTACATACAAGGAATGGCCTTTTTCAATATACTTTTGCATAAGCAAATGAACCACTTTTTTAATATGATTTCTACCGCCGACTTGCACATCCTGGGAGCCTGCGTACACGTGAATATTTAAAATAATTCCGTTGGCATCGGCTAAAATGTATAATTTAATTCCGTATTTATGTGTTTTTCCTTTATTGTATTGACGGAAGAAAAGTCTTCCTTTCCACAGAATAAGAGACTCATCGATTGTTAGCTCTCTTAATGGATAATATACTGAATTAACCGTGTCGTTGAATAAATCAATTAAAGATTTAATTTTAAATATACTCTCTGGTCTTTCATTATTCTGAACATTTAAGGCTCTTAAAATTAAAAAAAACCTGTCCCTCGACATAAATATATGTGGACTTAAGCGGAACAGATAATGAGTGGACCAATAATCTACCATTCTATTGAGTTTTATTGTTATATTCATATATTATATATATGCCTAGAAATGTTTTAAATTCGGTGACACTTACATCGGTCCATTGTCTAAATCGAGCTCGAGAAGTAGTCGCTGCTGCTTTCAGTCTGTTGCCGTACTTATTTGTACAATCCAATATTAAATTCATGAATTGGGCATTCAAAAATAAAACGAAATAGTCCAAAGGACTTTGGACGTGTACATCATGTGGCGACAATATACCACTGGTTCCGATATTCCAATATTCTGATTAGTTTCTGACATCCTATTTCGGTAGCGGTAATTGTCTTTTGCGCTAAGATTCTCCTAAAATGTTAAAAAAATGTTCTCTCAAATCGTTCACATTTCTGATATAAAAATAAGCAATTTTTTAATATTATTTATTTCAATTATATTATTATACAAAAATCCTCATCATTAAAATTTTCAAAAAGGTTGGTGACCCCTATTTTTTAAAAAACAAATCAATATCCAGAAACGAATGCTACAAGCTTGATTAACGTTAAAAATAAAAAAGTTTTGTTCTGGGGTAGATCTCCCTAAAACTTAATTTGAAGGAATTACCATCGATTTCAAAATGGCACGGCTCACGTGCCTAACGCCACACGCAAAAGAAAATGATGACACGGCTGCCGTGCCATCCGCAATGAATCGGTTAATGAAAGAATGTTCATAGTTACTGCTTTGTCTTAGATATTTAGGCCAACAAAATTATGTAAACCAATAAATGTTTCAGGTGGTCTTAAAATATGGGAGTGCACAACTGACTTGTTGGAGTATCTGGTAGAAAATGAGGAAATACACTTTGAGAACAAGAAAGTATTGGATCTGGGTTGTGGAGCTGGGATCCTAGGTATTTATGCCTTTATGAAGTCAGCCCATGTTACCTTTCAGGACTATGTAAGTAGATAACATGTAAGGAGTATTGGCAATATGTACACACATAGTTGGGCTGTTATGCAGTAGTTTCCATAGGCTTACAAAGTCATGTGTCAAATAATGCTGACCCAAACATGTGTGCACACCTAATATTATTAACTTCAAATGCAATATATCATAATACCATTGTTTTCATTGTTCCAGAATAAAGAAGTACTTGATTATGTAACAATACCTAATGTACTGTTAAATATTGAAGATGATAAAAGAGAAACAGACATAAAGAATTGCAAGTTTTACTCTGGTGACTGGGCTTCATTCAACAAGAAAATAGATGATGAGTTTAATGTAATAGTAACATCAGAAACTATTTACAATGAATGTAACTATGATAAGCTTATCTCTCTATTTGAAGATAGATTGAGCAATAATGGTGTCATATTTGTAGCAGCAAAAACACATTATTTTGGAGTTGGTGGAGGGACTAGAAAATTTGAAAAAGCTATTGCAATAAATGGACTATTTAATATTGAAGTATGTTGGAAAAGTTCACGTGGAATCCAGAGAGAGATATTAAAAATAACTAAGAAGTAACATGCAATATATTAATTTATTTCATTATTTGTGGAAGACATTTTTCCTTAATAATATTACCCCCCATCTCCATGAAATATGCTAAGGAGAAAGTCTTTCGTAGACCCAGCCATCATCACCTTCATGCAATAGCTTCCCATCTGGCTGTTCTCCATCTTTGGGTTTCCGAAACTTAATTCTGTCATGAAGGCGGTCTCTCTGACCCTGCCAAAATTCCACTGCCCTTGGACGAATTATGTATCCACCCCTAGAAAAGTATAATTTTTATATATTCAATAAATAGAGTAGATCAAATATTACAAAAAATAATATTATGTTATGTTTAATATAGATGATTGCATTTTACTGAAAGCTGCCACATTTCCAAGCAGCCAACTCTATTTGAAAACAAAATAGAAAAAACTATCTTACCAATATTTAGGTTTAGGTACTTCTTTTTGTGGAATCAAGTACTCTGCTTCTAAAACAGATTCTCTTTCACACAATATATCCCGTGACATGATTGGTGTGCTTTGATAACTAGCACAGGCTGCTATTTGGCTGGGAACTGGTCGGGAATGGAAGTACTTAGTTGACTCTTCTGTGTCTAGCTTCTCAATTTGGCCTTCAATCCTCACTGATCTGTTCAGAATTTCCCAGTAGAATGTTGCTGCTACATTTGGGTTGGATTCCTAGAAAAATAAGAGTTAATAAGATCCATCATGTAAGATTAATTTTGCTATGGAAGATTAGTACTGTAATTAATATACCATTTCCCTGGCTTTTCGGCTTTCATAGTTGGTGAAAAATTTGAAGCCATCCTTTCCATACCCCTTGCACAATACAAATCTAGCTGAAGGACAACCATCCCTGTAACGGGAAAGGCATAGGTGAATTATTAAACCCATTTCATTAACTATTTATGTAAGTTTGTATGGTCAACTCCGTGACTTACTTTGACACAGTTGCTAGGCACATAGCATTTGGTTCTAGAATCTCTTTTCTGCTGCAAGCTTCTTCAAACCAGGACTTGAACTGCCCAAATGGTTCTTTCGATACCAAGTGTTTTTCCAGAAATGTTTCATCTTTTTCTTTGTATCTTATTCGCATTCCTAGATGATAAATAAACATTATGTACATGTTATAGAAGAAACCAGTTAAATTCAAATAGAAGTTCACTAACAATGTCTTTTATGAAATACCAGGTCTTACCTCCAATATCGATACTCATGTTGCGCAAACTTAGGCTGGCAGTGGCACTAGCTGCTAAATAACCAACACACCGGCTACGAATGAGCATCAAAACTATATGTCAGTCAACAGAATTACAGTTACAACGGTAGGTACATGTATAGGTAAGTTGGTAGTACCGTATAGTATGAGTGGGACTTAATGCAGTTCAGTAGATTAGATTTAGTTCTAGTACGAAGATGATTTCAGAACTTCATTACACTAGAATTATTTTTGTTATCAGTCGCCACGACCTTCAAGTTAAAAATTTGATAAAAAGTTTTTAGACATGTTATGATAGTGGCAGCTGGCAGGCAGACAGATTGCATTGTAGCCTGACATTGACAAACAAGACTGTAACTTGATATGACACCACAGAACTGCCACAGATTGAGTCACCTATTAATTCACTAATGATGTGGCCACACTGACGACAGCGTCTCGGTCAAATACATCTAGGTTCTTTTTTTTATAAATTATAGGCTAGTGTTTAACCACTATCTCGCTGATGGTAAGCGATGATGCAGTCTACGATGGTACACGCTTGCCTAGAAGAAACCTATTCACTCGTGACTTGAAGATCCCTAGGTTGTAGTTATCAGGAAACACAGACTCAGGCAAGGCGTTCCACTCCTTGGCGGTGAGCATAATAAAGGTGGAAGAGTACCGCTTTGTGCGTATAGGAGGTATGTCTACCATGTAGCGGTGGCGCATCGCGGAGCGTCTGGTTGTCCGATCATAGAATGGGGATGGTGGGATCAGGTTGAAAAGCTATTTATTTTTTTTATTTGTTATTTTTGCGACACGAAATTAGTTACATACGCGTCTTATAATTAAGGCATTGTAGCAATCTAAATGACATGCACCCTGTTAGGGCGTGCAAAATTAATATTATTATACTTATATAAACTTATATAAATCTACCTATACCTGTACGTCATACGTACCTTAAAAGGTAAAAATTAAATTACATTTCTGAAATTAGTTACTTACTTAATATTACCTAAGAATATTTCTTTGTTACATTATAATATCAAATTATCCAAACGTAAGCTTATTATTATACTTTCATTTAAGTATATAAATGATAGGTAATCATAATTTTAATATTTTTAATGTTGTGCGGATTTAACTAATAATTTATTGTCACCATAAAAATCAGTTAGTGAAGTAACATTTTTGTACATACTAGTAAATCTTTGAGTTTATTTATAAACGTTTTGTCTTTCATTTCGGTTTTTAAACTGTCAGGAATTTTATTATAAATTTTGATGGCTGTGTAATGCGGACTTTTTCTGTATATTTAAAGTTTCGGTTCTGGCAGTAGTAGGTTGTTTTGTCTTCGCGGGTTTGGATCATGTTGGTCAGGTGCTTTCTCACAAATATTGCTGCTTCTAATATGTAGATGCATGGTAGTGTCAGTATCTTCTGCTCTACAAAGTGAGGCCGACAGCTGTTCCGCTGGCGGATGTTTACAATTATGCGGAGACATTTTTTTTGCAATACGAAAAGCTGTTCAACATCAACACTGTTTCCCCACATTATAACAGAATACCTCAGCCATGCATATGCATATGCGTAGTATGCTGCGAACGCTGTCTTTGTATCCGTGTTGGATTTTAATATTACTAGGATTTATATATGAACTGTGATAACTTCTTTTTTATTTTTTCTATGTGCCCTTTCCATGTTAAGTTTGTGTCGATATTAAGACCTAAGAGAGTATATTCTTTCACTTCTTTAATTTTGAGACTATTTGAGAGTTCGATTAGATCTAGGCGAGGTATTTGGTAAGGTATAAATTGAATTAGTTCAGTCTTTTTTATATTTACTTCAAGGTTACGAAGTTCTAGCCAGTAAATCATATTATCAAAAGTGTGTTTAATCTGATTTAGTGAATTTGGATCGGAAGTGCATTTAAAAAGTAATGAAATGTCATCAGCAAATTGGATACTTGGGGTGTTAGATACTTTAGGTAGGTCGTTTATATATACATACTAGAGGTTGCGTTGTGCGCGAGCTGCTCGCAGCTCGCGTGTTTTTCTTTTAGTCGAAGAAGTAATTAAAGAGGATATCGAGCTGTTAAAAGCCATCAAAGAGGATATCCATGTGTAAGAAGCAGTCAAAGACGATATCGAAATGGAAGAAGCAATCAAATCAAAGAGGATATCCAAGTGGAAGCAGCAATCAAAGATGATATCGAAGTGGAAGAAGCAATCAAAGAGGATATTGAAGTGAAAGAAGCAATCAAATAGGATATCGAAGTAGCAGAAACAATTAAAGAGGAAATTGAAATTGAGTAAAAGACGTCGAGGACAATGATAAAAATAAAAAACGGTTTCACCAAAAACTTATACTAATATTTTGTAAAAGTTTCCTCGAGCTATCTCTTCCCGTTTAAAAGATACGAGCGATTTAAGTTTAGTATGAAAACCCATAATTTTGTGGAGTGGAAATTGAAGTAAAAGAAGCAATTGAAGAAGACACATAAGTAGAAAAAGACATTAAAAAGGATATCAAAGTGAAAGAAGCAAAAATAGAGGATATCGAGATGAAAGAAGCATTCAAGGAGGAAGACCAAGTGAGAGAAGCATTCAAAAAGGATGTCAAGAGCAATGATAGTAATAAAAAAACTATTCGACCAAAAATTTGTACCAATATTTTGTAAAAGTTTGCTAGGCGTAACTGTTCCCGTTTAGAAGATACGAGCGATTTAAGATTTGTATTAAAACCCATAATTTTGTAGAGTGGGAATTGAAGTAAAAGAAGCAATTGAAGAAAACATATAAGTAGAAAAAGCAATTAAAAAGGATATCAAAGTGGAAGAAGCAAAAATAGAGGATATCGAGGTGAAAGAAGCATTCAAGGAGGAAGACCAAGTGAGAGAAGCATTCAAAAAGGATGTCAAGAGCAATGATGGTAATAAAAAAACTATTCGACTAAAAATTTGTACCAATATATTGTTAAAGTTTGCTAGGCGTAACTCTTCCCGTTTAGAAGATACGAGCGATTTAAGATTTGTATTAAAAACCATAATTTTGTAGAGTGGGAATTGAAGTAAAAGAAGCAATTGAAGAAAATATATAAGTAGAAAAAGAAATAAAAAAGAATATCAAAGTGGAAGAAGCAAAAATAGAGGATATCGAGGTGAAAGAAGCATTCAAAGTGGAAGACGAAGTAAGAGAAGCATTCAAAAAGGATATCAAGGGCAATGATGGTATTAAAAAAACTATTCCACCAAAAATTAGTACTAATATTTTGTAAAAGTTTGCTGGGGGTAACTCTTCCCGTTTACAAGATACGAGCGATTTCAGATTTGTATTAAAACCCATAATTTTGTAGAGTGGGAATTGAAGTAAACGAAGCAATTAACAATAATATATAAGTAGAAGAAGCAATTATAAAGGATATCAAAGTGGAAGAAGCAAAAATACAGGATATCGATGTGAAAGAAGCATTCAAAGAGGAAGACGAACAGAGAGAAGCATTCAAAAAGGATGTCAAGGGTAATGATGGTATTAAGAAAACTATTCCACCAAAAATTAGTACCAATATTTTGTAAAAGTTTGCTAGGGGTAACCCTTCCCGTTTAGAAGAAACGAGTGATTTAAGATTTGTATTAAAACCCATAATTTCGTAGAGTGGAAATTGAAGTAAAAGAAGCAATTGAAGAAAATATAAAATTAGAAAAAGCAATTCAAAAATATATATTGAAGTAAAAATGCCATCAAAGAGGATTTCGAAATTATAGAAACAATCAAAGAGGATATCAAAGTGGAAGAAACATTCGAAGACGAAAAATAAGTGAGAGAAGAATTCAAAATGATGTCAAGGGCGATGATGACCGTAAAATAACGATTCCACCAAAAATTTGTGCTACCATATTATAAAAGTTTGTTATGTCTATCTCTTACCGTTTAAAAGATACGAACGATTAAAGTTTTTTAAGGAAAATCATAATTTTGATGAGAGGATATCGAAATGCAAGAAGCAATCAAAAAATATATCCAAGTAGAAGAAGCAATTAAAAAGTATATCGAAGTGGAAGAAGCCATTCAAGAGGATATCGAAGTGAGAGAAGCATTTAAATAGACTGTCATGACAATGAAAAAACGATTTTACCCAAAATTTGTACTACCATTTTGTAAAAGTTTACTATGCCTATTTATTTTCGTTAAGACGATACGAGCGATTAAAGTTTTTAAAAAAAATCATAATTTTGTTGAGAAGATATGAAAGTGGAAGAAACATTCAAAGAGGATATCGAAGTGGAAGAAGCAATCAAAAAAGATATCCAAGTAGAAGAAGCAATTAAAAAGTATTTCGACGTTCCAAAATGATCATAGTGGATGAGGCATAATTAAAATAAAATGATGTTCCAAAATGATCATAGTGGATGTTACATTATAAAAAAAAATTGACGTTCCAAAATGATCACAGTGGATGTTGCATATTAAAAATAAATTGACGTTCCAAAAGTGATCTTTGTGGATGAGGCATAATTAAAAAAAAATATTTTCCAAAATGATCACAAAGGATTTTGCATAATAAAAAATAAAAAAACTGACGTTCGAAAATGATCATTGTGGATGAGGCATATTTTAAAAAAATTTATGTTCCAAAATGATCACAGTGGATGTTGCATATTAAAAAAAAATTGACTTTTCTAAAAGTGATCATCGTGGATGAGGCATAATTAAAAAAAATTGATGTTCCAAAATGATCACAGTGGATTTTGCATAATAAAAAAAAAAATTGACGTTCCAAAATGATCATTGTGGATGAGGCATAATTTAAAAAAAATTGATTTTCCAAAATGATCACAAAGTATTTTGCATAATAAAAAAAAATTTTACGTTCCAAAAGTGATCATTGTGGATGAGGCATAATTAAAAAAAAATTGATTTTCCAAAATGATCACGAAGGATTTTGCATAATAAAAAAAAATTGACGTTCCAAAATGATCATTGTGGATGAGGCATAATTTAAAAAAATTGATTATCCAAAATGATCAGAAAGGACTTTGCATAGTAAAAAAAAAAAATTTTTACGTTCCAAAATGATCATTGTGGATGAGGCATAATTTAAAAAAAATTGATTTTCCAAAATGATCACAAAGTATTTTGCATAATAAAAAAAAAATTGACGTTCCAAAAGTGATCATTGTGGATGAGGCATAATTAAAAAAAAATTGATTTTCCAAAATGATCACGAAGGATTTTGCATAATAAAAAAAAATTGACGTTCCAAAATGATCATTGTGGATGAGGCATAATTTAAAAAAATTGATTACCCAAAATGATCAGAAAAGACTTTGCATAGTAAAAAAAAATTGACGTTCCAAAATGATCATTGTGGTTGAGGCATAATTAAAAAAAAATGATGTTCCAAAAAGATCACAGTGGATGATGCATAATAAAAAAATAAAAAATAATTGACGTTCCAAAGTGATCATTGTGGATGAGGCGTAATTAAAAAAATGATGTACCAAAATGATCATAGTGGATGTTGCATAATAAAAAAAAATAATAATAATTGACGTTCCAAAGTGATCATTGTGGATGAGGCGTAGTTAAAAAAATGATGTACCAAAATGATCACAGTGGATGTTGCATAATAAAAAAAAATAATTGACGTTCCAAAGTGATCATTGTGGATGAGGCATAATTAAAAAAAATTATGTACCAAAATGATTACAGTGGATGTTGCATAATAAAAAAAAATAATTGACGTTCCAAAGTGATCATTGTGGATGAGGCATAATTTGAAAAAATGATGTACCAAAATGATCACAGTGGATGCTGCATAATACAAAAAAAAATAATAATAATTGACGTTCCAAAGTGATCATTGTGGATGAGGAATATTTAAAAAAGATGATGTTCCAAAATGATCACAGTGGATGATGCATAATAAAAAAAAAATTGACGTTCCAAAGTGATCATTGTGGATGAGGCTTGATTAAAAAAATGATGTACCAAAATGATCACAGTGGATGTTGCATAATAAAAAAAATAATTGACGTTCCAAAGTGATCATTGTGGATGAGGCGTAATTAAAAAAATGATGTACCAAAATGATCACAGTGGATGTTGCATATTAAAAATAAATTGACGTTCCAAAAGTGATCTTTGTGGATGAGGCATAATTAAAAAAAAATATTTTCCAAAATGATCACAAAGGATTTTGCATCATAAAAAATAAAAAAACTGACGTTCGAAAATGATCATTGTGGATGAGGCATAATTTTAAAAAATTTATGTTCCAAAATGATCACAGTGGATGTTGCATATTAAAAAAAAAATTGACTTTTCTAAAAGTGATCATCGTGGATGAGGCATAATTAAAAAAAATTGATGTTCCAAAATGATCACAGTGGATTTTGCATAATAAAAAAAAAAAAAAATTGACGTTCCAAAATGATCATTGTGGATGAGGCATAATTTAAAAAAAATTGATTTTCCAAAATGATCACAAAGTATTTTGCATAATAAAAAAAAATTGACGTTCCAAAAGTGATCATTGTGGATGAGGCATAATTAAAAAAAATTGATTTTCCAAAATGATCACGAAGGATTTTGCATAATAAAAAAAAATTGACGTTCCAAAATGATCATTGTGTATGAGGCATAATTTAAAAAAATTGATTATCCAAAATGATCAGAAAGGACTTTGCATATTAAAAAAAAAAATTGACGTTCCAAAATGATCATTGTGGATGAGGCATAATTTAAAAAAAATTGATTTTCCAAAATGATCACAAAGTATTTTGCATAATAAAAAAAAAATTGACGTTCCAAAAGTGATCATTGTGGATGAGCCATAATTAAAAAAAAATTGATTTTCCAAAATGATCACGAAGGATTTTGCATAATAAAAAAAAATTGACGTTCCAAAATGATCATTGTGGATGAGGCATAATTTAAAAAAATTGATTATCCAAAATGATCAGAAAGGACTTTGCATAGTAAAAAAAAAAATTGACGTTCCAAAATGATCATTGTGGATGAGCCATAATTTAAAAAAAATTGATTTTCCAAAATGATCACAAAGTATTTTGCATAATAAAAAAAAAATTGACGTTCCAAAAGTGATCATTGTGGATGAGGCATAATTAAAAAAAAATTGATTTTCCAAAATGATCACGAAGGATTTTGCATAATAAAAAAAAAATTGACGTTCCAAAATGATCATTGTGGATGAGGCATAATTAAAAAAAAATTATGTTCCAAAAAGATCACAGTGGATGATGCATAATAAAAAAATAAAAAATAATTGACGTTCCAAAGTGATCATTGTGGATGAGGCGTAATTAAAAAAATGATGTACCAAAATGATCATAGTGGATGTTGCATAATAAAAAAAATAATAATAATAAACGTTCCAAAGTGATCATTGTGGATGAGGCGTAGTTAAAAAAATGATGTACCAAAATGATCACAGTGGATGTTGCATAATAAAAAAAAAATAATTGACGTTCCAAAGTGATCATTGTGGATGAGGCATAATTAAAAAAATTATGTACCAAAATGATTACAGTGGATGTTGCATAATAAAAAAAAATAATTGACGTTCCAAAGTGATCATTGTGGATGAGGCATAATTTAAAAAAATGATGTACCAAAATGATCACAGTGGATGCTGCATAATACAAAAAAAATAATAATAATTGACGTTCCAAAGTGATCATTGTGGATGAGGAATATTTAAAAAAGATGATGTTCCAAAATGATCACAGTGGATGATGCATAATAAAAAAAATAATAATTGACGTTCCAAAGTGATCATTGTGGATGAGGCTTGATTAAAAAAATGATGTACCAAAATGATCACAGTGGATGTTGCATAATAAAAAAAAAAAATTGACATTCCAAAGTGATCATTGTGGATGAGGCGTAATTAAAAAAATGATGTACCAAAATGATCACAGTGGATGTTGCATAATAAAAAAAAAAAATTGACGTTCCAAAGTGATCATTGTGGCTGAGGCATAATTAAAAAAAATTATGTACCAAAATGATCACAGTGGATGTTGCATAATAAAAAAAAATTGACGTTCCAAAGTGATCATAGTGGATGAGGCATAATTGAAAAAAAATGATGTTACAAAATGATCACAGTGGATGATGCATAATAAAAAAAAATAATAATTGACGTTCCAAAGTGATCATTGTGGATGAGGCATAATTAAAAAAATGATGTACCAAAATGATCACAGTGGATGTTGCATAATAAAAAAAATGACGTTTCAAAGTGATCATTGTGGATGAGGCATAATTAAAAAAATGTGGATGTTCCAAAATAAACATGATGAACGTTGCATACCAAAAAAAAAAAATTGGATGTTCCAAAATGATGATGATGACCTTTGCAAAAACTATGAAAGTTATCTCATGTCCCTCCACCACCATTATATAGAATCAAGCAAATTTACAGTAATTTTATAGTACACACAAGCCGTGGGCTCCCTACAAAAACAGTATGAAAATTACGGCAAACGAAATATACGGTTTACGGTATTCACACAGAAATATTTTGTATGGGATAATTTTTTTTTGTATGAAAGACAACTTTTTTTTCATGGAACCGGATATAAAAAAATGTCCTCTGCAACATTAGTTTTTGCACCAACGCTGTAAGACCTATACTTTCCGAGATACGAGGTGGATGGGAGCGAATGGGGGACAAAAGGGGTACTTTAGGATTTATTCCCAACTCATCGGAACTCCCTCTATACGATCCCACCAAACATTTTCACCCTACGAGGTGGCATCTGGGAGAACAAACATGTCAATGAGTCAGTCAGTCAGTCAGTCAGTGAGTGGTAATTAGGTAGGTCGTTTATATATACATATAATAAATAGAATACACCCTAGTACACTGCCTTGCGGAATTGAGCTATTGCTCGTTATTATTTTTGATTGGACAGTTTGGACAGTGGACAGTGCTAGCATCTTGACTAGGATGTTCAATATGTACACATTGTTTTTTATTCGAAAGATAAGATTTTAGCCAGTTCAGTGGTTTACCTCTGATACCGATTTGAAAAAGTGAATCTCGACTCTTCCGGTCGCCAACCGGCACTATGGCACATCTCGGGATTTTTCGCTAGTTGGCGGGGCAGCCTTTCACGAGTAGCTTTCTCGCTACTTGGGCCCCCTACTATTTGCGGTCGGCCAGCGGTGCACCGTGCCTCGGATCCCGCTATCCTCCTCGACTAGCCTTCCGATGCTGTGAGTCTTGATCATTGTGTTTCAGGTCGGTCTGCCAACAATACGACCAACAAATCGACCCGTCCTCTGTAGTGGCTACACCGGCCACCATGCCGGAACGCAGCAAGGCTACTTGGCGACACGAATTTGACCAGTGGGTGGTGATCAGCCGCGGCCGAAGGCTACCACTGATTTCACCTGATTGGCACCACCCGGGGACCACGTGTAGGGATTCAGTTTAGGGTCTTCGCCTACGGACGTGGGTGAATCGGTCCCCAAAATTATTGCAAGGAACATCACTAGTTTCGAAGAATGACATGATTTACTTGATGATTTGATTGGTTCCTGGAGTGGACAGGTTCATTCATTCACAACTCACTCACCTGACACCTCACGTCAAAAAAAAACATATCGATCAAACAAAATAACACACGTCACGAGCGCAGTTCTCCATTCCACATGTTTATGTATTTTCTGCTTTACGAAATACTGTTCATTTGATTTCAGTTTGGAAATAATTCATCATGGATTCAGAAGTAATCAAGGAAAAAATTCATACGGAGCCGATGTTAAATGATCCTCGATACATAACCTTACTTAGTTTGATTGTCCTCCTTTTCACACTCGGTAAGTAATAATGTTATAAAAACAGGAGATTTTTATAAAATTAATCCATATATATTCACCCATATTAAGTTCATAGAAAAGATCCTTTCATATCAAACCCGTAAACTTGAACAGAAATATGAAATTGTTGCTAAGCTAATAATTAAATTATCCATAAATTACAGTGTTTTGGTGGTGCTTCTCAAGAAGGCGATCTTCTCGTAAGTCTATTCTGCTGACCGGACTGTCCGACTCTGGAAAAACTCTGTTATTTGTGAGACTTGCTTACTCTCAGTATCGGCAGACTTTCACATCTATGAGAGAAAATGTTGAAGAATATCCTACAAACAATGTAAGTTCCTTCCTTTTTAACAACTCCTGCTTGTTCTTCCAGTTTCTGCCTTGATAAAAAGCAGCCAGTTTACGAAATTTACAAACTAGGACAATTTTAAACGCCTAACTAAATTGTTTAGCTGTTACACTTTTGGTCCAAAAATATACACTAATGGCGACAATTAAATAAAATTTTGTGTTTATACTCTCAATGAGTGTCATAAACTAATGGGATAATTTAATTACCCACATCATTAGTATATTACCCCGATACCGAGAATACATTGTACACCCCTCGTAGGTAAGTATACATATATGTATGTTTGTTTGTCTGAGGATAACTTTCGAAGTGTTTATCCGATCATCGGGAAATTTGGTATAATTGTAGTGATGGCACAATTTTGGAGTGACTAAATGAGTTAAAAATGTGGGGGGGTTGTTGAGATGTTGTTGTTGTCGTTGTTGGGGTTCAAGAGGGGTAAAAATAAATAAAAATGGGACTATCTGGTCACGTGGCACGTCTAATAAAAGGTACTTATGAGTTCAGTTCAACCCTGTTTATATTTTTAGTTTAAACCTTGTAGTTTTTAAGTTATTAGCCATAATAAAAACTGAACTTTGACAAAATTCACAGGGTACACCAGTGACCCCACAGTGCTGAAATTTGGTATGCGTGTAGCTTTAGTAACTCAAATATTGGCAAAAGTCTGAAATTCAGAATAACTGTAATTTCTACCCCAAAAAAGTATAACCAATTAACATGAACTCCCGTTACCTGTAATTTGAATGAAACTGTAGTTCAAGTTGTTGGATATGTATTTCGTGGCACTATTTTGATAGTCCAAAATTACAAATAATATTTTTTGTTTTTATGGGAGTCGCGAGATCTCAGTTCAGGGCGAACCACTAGTTATCAAGATGTTGTGATGGTTGGTCGTACTCATACATAATATATATCTTCTGAGTAAACATGCCCATAATTCTCCCGTTCTACATTTGTAAAAATTTGTGACAGCAGATGGAAATTTCTTAACAATGTTTTGTTATATCTATGACCGTTCTTATAGCTGCTCCTTATGCCACAACTCAACTTTCAACCATATACAAAGTGCTCCAAAATATGTTTGTTAACCAGAAAGGCCTGTATTTATTATTATTTTATATGAATGTTTCAGAATCAACTGAAGCTGGTGGACCTGCCTGGGCAAGAGAGACTGAGAAACAAATTCTTTGATCAGTATAAGAACAGTGCTAAAGCCATTGTCTACACAATTGATTCAGTTACAATTCAGAAAGAAATCAGAGATGTAGCTGAGTAAGTACTCTAATTCTTATAAAATCTGTACTGATTTCCTGCAATGGGGTTTAGCGTGCATTACCCTCGTTCTAACCTAACCACAGTAATCCTAACTTCTTAAAATAACGAAGGACTTGACCACAGTTTTTGAGAATCTTGAAGGTACTGTTGGTTGTTGCTCAATCATTCTTATCAGATCAATTAGGTTAGTGACATTCTGCGTTAGTCAAGCCATGTTGGAGACCTTAGGGTGGCCTAAACCTCTAACACCAGAGTTGGTTACCAACTTGTACAAGCATACATTCAAGTCAGTGGAATAGTTTTAGTATGTCCTAAAACCGTCTGGTAGTAAAACCTAATAGGGGCACTTGAGGCCCGTGCAACGCTTCCTACCAGGGTTGTATTGTATTCATCCATAGACATATTCACATGTACTTAGACTAGTCATATCAACAGAAATATAAATTATTATTTAGGTTGTTTAGTAAGAAAAAACAAAAAAACATCATTTGAATGCTATCTCAAGAGCATTGACTCTATACATAATGGTTAAAACTACAGTCAATAGTACAATTACTGAAGATAGTAGAGTTCATTGTAACAAACAAATCCTTGTTTGTGTAGGTTTTTATTTTGTGTTGATTTGCGTTTGTTCTTTTGACTATAAGCAGACGTATAGTTATTAGTATAGTAGAGTCTCACTAATCCAGCACTATTAAAAACTAGGGAGTGCCGGATTATTGGAATGTTCGGGTTATTGGATTGTATAGAAAAATTCATAACATGTAAAAAAATATGTGTGTAAGCGCGGAACTAGATTAGGGAGGGGTGAGGGAGGCGTGAGCGGAGGGTGCCAGATTACTGAGACACTGTATTTTACTCCTATTTCCTTTTCTGTGCACGTACCCACCATTATAATCTACTATCTCTATATTCAAAGGTTTGCTGGAAGAAAACTTTTATTAGGATTAAGCTCGACTTTGTACATGTCCATTTTGTAAGCTGTTTTTGTATGTAATCTATTTGTGTACAAAGAAAAAAAGAATGTATTCTGGGCTGTACTGTCATGCGATTAAAGGGAGTAGACATCCAAACACTAGATCAGAAATACTAGCAGTATACAGTATGAGTTGTGCATTCAAAATCAGTTGAAGTTAACTAACTATCTTATAAAAATATGGTTGATTTAAACAGAGTTGTAGTAGTAGAGTCTGAGTGTAATCTGTGTCTAGACACCGGCAAACAAGATGGGGACCATTTTAGTCATCGTTTAAACCAATTTACAATAATTTGACTTTATCCTTTCAGATACCTGTACACAATCTTGGCAGACCCTGTTATTCAGAACAATAGTCCTCCAATACTGGTTCTGTGCAACAAACAAGACCAGCCCATTGCCAAAGGAAGTCAAGTTATCAAAGAACTGCTTGAGAAGGAATTGTAAGAGCATTTTTGTATTAAATAAATACCCTGCGCTATTGTTGATTTGGGGGGAGGGGGGGGGGGGGGGGGTATGTGTGTGTGTGTGTGTGCAAAACATGTAAATATTTATCTCAGTCAGTTACTGACTTATACCCCACTAATATTAAACGCGAAAGTTTTTATGGATGTATGTGTGAATGTTTCTCTTTCAAGCAAAAACTACTGAGTGGAAATTAATGAAATTTGGTGTGTACGTTGATTATAATCTGGATTAACACATAGGCTTCTTTTTATTGACAAAACACGCGTGCAACGCCGCGGGCGGAAGCTAGTCAGAATATAAATATAATACACTCTTATCTTGGAAAATATGCTTACATATTCATAATTATAAAGATACAGTAAGAAATGTTTTTATGAATCTTTTCATACCCACATGATCCATTTTATCTGAATAACAAAGGGGTCAATAGTCTTAACTCTAAATCTGCAAATAAATATATTTTCTCTCTTTCTCTCTAATGTTTTTCAACTTTATTACAATAAGCAATGGGATTGTTGCTTTATAATCCCCAACGCAACAATAGTTATAAGTTTTATGCTTATGTCTGTGACATCGTAGTTTCCAATATGGGATTCTTCCTTGTTATCTGAGAAAACGCTTCGAGTTCCTTTATTGCACAAATTCCCGAACACACCAATCTTCTGAAATATTCTCTTCTCAAAACCCTGATGCATAGAACTAGTTTCTATGCAAACTCCTTTTCCGTCCAAGCTGTCCGATTATGGACGCCTTACCGGTCTCCATTAGACAATCCCCCTCACCTTCCGCATTTAAAGCTAGACTCAAAACTTTTATCTCTATGTAGAGTCGTGATTATTCATCTGATCTATTATATTAATAATATATGTATATATTAATTTATGTATGTATGTAAGTACATATTTATTTATTTTATATATGATATTTATTTATTTACAATGATATATGTACCTATTATGTATTTACTTAAGGTTAAGTCATTTTTCTTCTTTTTCTATTATATTTTATATTAGTTTATTCTTTTTACACCTCGGCCACTCTTCCATTATGCAATGATCCTCTCCATCCAAAGGTTGTCTGGAACAGATCGCTTTGTTAAGCGATGAGACCGCCCATTATGCTTACATTTATTAGTTTTAGTTGCTTGTAAGCTTGTAATAAAGAACTTTCATTCATTAATTCTTCAAAAGGGGCTTTTTACATATTTAAAGGGTATATAAAAATTCTGTATGAAACAGTGTTTAATTCTTTAATAATATCGTAGCGGGGGATTTCGGGGATGCGTATCTTAATCTTTATTTATTACTATTTTACCCGCCCGTGGCTTCGCACGCGTGTTTTGTCAATAAAAACATTACCCTCCTTCTGCACCTATGAATAAAGTAACCTATGTTCCTATATCGAGCTCATAATATATCTATTCCAAGGGGTTTGTGGCGACGGATGGAGGAGGCCTTTACCCAAAGATGGGTACCCAAATAAAATAAATATAGTAAAATAATTAATTATAATGTGGAATAATTAATATTGTGAGATAGTGAATGTTAATATGAATTATTTGTTTAAAATGTATTTTATATGTAATTTTGGAAATAAATGACTTTTAAATAAATAATCACACTAATCTAATATTATAAATGCGAATGTTTAGATGTTTGTTTATTTATTTGTTTGTTTATTACTCAATCACGTCATAACAGCTGAACCGATTTCGATGAAATTAAGTATGTACGATAACCTGGATTAACACATATGCTACTATTTATCCCATAAATCAGGTTCCATGTGATATAAATGGTGTATTAAGTCAAATTGCAACAGCGAGTTTAGCTTTATTTCTAGGTTACCTACACATTTAGTAGTGTAACGCGTACGAAGTCGTGGGCAAAAGCTGGTTATAAATAAAAATCCATCTATATACCAAATTCCATCGAAATCGATCCAGCCGTTTAATCGTTAAAACGTAACAATTAGACAGACAAAAAGGAAACAGAGTTACTTTTTAATTTACAATATTAGGAAGGATAAAAACCATAACATTATGAATAAAATTTATTTCTTTGTTCAGAAACCTCGTCCGCGTCACAAAATCTAACCAGCTTCAGTCCGTGGATGGGCAAGCTTCGAACACCTACATCGGCAAACAAGGCAAAGACTTTGAGTTCAGTCATCTCTCTTCCCGCGTCGAGTTCGCGGAGGGCTCGGCCAACAGCAGCGAGGACGACAGTCCCGCTGAAATACAAGCCGTTGAGGAATGGATCAACAAACTGTAGAGTTTCACGAAAAAAGTCCCTGGGCCTGGCCGCTAGTGTCATCAGTATATCAGGTGTATAGCCTGTTTTTTTATGTACAACATTAATTTAAAACACACATCCGGAATCATGTTTACAGATTTTAGAAGTGGGTTTAATACCGGTAGCTTGAATATTTATCCAGTAATCGGTACATTTCTAATAAACAATTTTTAACGTAAATCGTCGTCTCCTTTCTGACGATGCAGCTTAGTCAGTTTAACAGGTACCTATTTACGTGTCGAATGAGTATGATTTGTTTACCTATTTATACAGGCTGTTTCATTGATATTTTTAGGACTTGATATTAAGTTTAATTAAAAATGTTCTATTGTAACGAATTTGAAAAAACCCTATTTTACAACAATACTAGCCATTAGCCCTACCCGTGTTTTCATTTAATGTCTTATATAACATGACACGTAGTATACATCAGGTGGGCCTTATAATTATAATTGAGGCTTGAAAACAAGCATTTTCGTCTTAACCCACGAAAGGCCACAGGACTTTTTTAGTTTGACAAGAAAACTCACAGTTCCAGAACTGAGACTTTAAAATCCACGGTTGTTACTAGAGTCTGTGGAAAAGAGAAGAGTTGTAGGATTTAGGGGTTGCAAAAATTACGTTTTTGTTGCATTGACAATATTGTTTGTCAGACAAATAAATTATACTACGACCTATATATAGTTAGAATATAGTCACTATATACATTCACTGTATACTGTTTGATACATTGACTGAATAAAAGAATTTAAAAAAACAAAATTGTAATTCGCCATACCACCACGACTCTTTTTTTTTGCAGTCGGCTTTTTGCGTTCTTTACTCCCACTGAATCTTAAAAGTTGGTTTATATCCGCTAAAGTTTCATAGACTTAATCCCTTTTCTCTTCCTTAAAATGACAGATAAGGAGAATGAAAGTAGTTAAAGAAACATGTAGCCAAATGCTATAAAAACTGCAGCCTTATGTTTGTGCAGTAATAAGAATTAATACCGTGTTTAAAAACCGTCTACCATCATAAATTACCGCGCAGTATGTAGCTAAAGGCAAATCGAAGCGGAGGTTTTAACACCTAGCTAAGTAAAGCTAAGGAGTGCCTACCGTTTTTAACCATTTTTTACAGAGTTTTTCAGTAAAAAATGTAAAAAAACAAGCTGAACATTTTTATTAGGGCGTATTAGCAACTGATCTACAAACCACTGAAAGAATTCCAGCATTCCTATCCTATGAGACAGACTCTAGCGATAAGATGTGATTTTAGTACCATGTCGTTTTAAAGTTGACTTCATCGAAAACTGCGCGTCTGTCAATAAGCGCTTCTAAGTGTGACAAGGTTACATGTTACAGCTTGTGACTGTACATATAGCGCTTCCTTTATCTTTTAATTGCAATTTCTCATTTCGCTTTATATAAGTTTAAAGTATCATAATTAGTGTTATAAAATCCGTCCCGCTTGTAAAAGTCTCTTTTTTATTGCAAATTTGCAATGTTTTTATTTGGACGGTGAAACATTATATAAATTTTAAATAGGTTAATTAAATACACTTGTATTGTTGTATGTATACAAAGGAATTTCCTTTAAGATTCAGTTATTTTTAAATATTACTTTATAAATTGTAAATGCAATTGTGATAGTGTGTTTTGTAATGTGTTATGTTTCAAAATTTTTGTATACTCAAGATTGATTCTCGAAGAGTCAAACATTTATTTCCATTAGGTGATGCATGACTATCATGAATATTTTAAGAATAAAACTGACTGCTTTTCTAAGACTCTGCTTTTAATTTAAAATAAAATTGTAGGGTATTTACGAGTACCAGTGAAATATTAGGATAAAAATATTTTAACCAGCAAAGGACACATGAACGAGTGATTTTATCATTGACATCAGAACGTTGGGCCCCGCTTGCCCAACGTTCAACAACGCTGGGGAGGGGATGAACACTAAATATTAATAAGTTAATTTTAATTAAATTAATATTTTGACGGATTTAAGCTTGTATTTTCATCACTGTTAATTATACCTTTTTTCATTGCTTAAGACTCCTACCAAAACAAAAAATTAAATAATAATGTAGACCACTCATTTTAAAGCTAAAACTAGCTTTTAAAGCTTTGAGATATTAAAATCAGAAATATTTTTTTTATTCATCACAGAATCAACAGCACTTGATATCAATGTATACAAACTCTTATAGCTAATGCTTAATGCCAGTAACAGATTCACATTTTATAGACCTTTAAAAAATTAGTCGTCTAGAGAAAAAGATCAAAAACACAATACATTATATTAATTAACTTTTAAGGAATTTAGTAGGTACGCATTTGAAAAATAAATAAAATAAATAAATATTTCTGGACATTTCACACAGCGCTATCTAGCCCCAAACTAAGCAAAGCTTGTACTATGGGAACCAGATAATTTATAGAATACTTATTTACTTTTTTTTGTAAATACATACTTATAATATATAGAAAAACAGCCAGACACGGAACAAATATCTGTAGATCATGCAAACATTAGTTCCGCGGCCGGAATCGAACCCGCTACCTCCTGCGTCTCAGCCTGCTATACGCCCACTGCACCACGGAGGCAGTCATGAAAGATATGATGAATATAATAAAAGCTTCGGATTTTTTGCTAGAGGCTTTTAACCGCGAGCGTGCGTCTTGAGTCGATTTTTTTGCTGACGAGTGTATTTTATACAGGCTGTTTCATTGATATTTTAGGATTTGATAGACCAGGTTGTTTTATAATTTAAAATTTTCTATGGTAGAGTTTGAAAATAACCAATTTTACAACAATACTAGCCATTAGCTCTACCCGTGTTTTAATTTAATGTCGTACATAACAAAACACGTAGTATAATAAATAGGAAATACAAAAAAACCCGTACCAGTATCTACCTAAATCTTTTTATCCCAATACAATTGATTTAACCCTCCACTATAAAATTGGGCATCCGTAAAGAACATAATTTTAGCAAACGTACCTATTGATGATTGCGGAATGACTCATCAGTCATCACCGTGTCAAGATCAAAACCAATATTGATTATAGTAATTGTTATTTTTGCATATTCATGACACCTAAATAGCTATCGGTGCTTTTGTGTTTCGATAGAGGTGAAGGGTTACTGAAATCTATTTTGCTTGTAACTATGGAATCATTAAAAAAAGTATTGATTCAAAATTATGATTTGTGCATATTCATGAGTTTGTCATAAATTAAATGGATACGTTCATTGTAAAGTTTAGGATATGTATTATCAATAATTGTCATTACATTATATACTGAAAATGAAGCTTATTTATTACTAGCTGTTGCCCGCGACTTTGTATGCGTTACACTACTAAATGTGTAGGTAACCTAGAAATAAAGCTAAGCTCGCTGTTGCAACTTGATCCCCATTTTTATCCCATAGGACCTGATTTATGGCCTAAAAAGTAGCCTATGTGGTAATCCAGGTTAAACTCTACGTACATACTAAATTTCATCAAAATCTTCATCAATTTCTAAAACCTATAGGGGCGACAGGTTGTTACACTATGTTGAACGGAACGTTTAAGCGCCATGAAATTCATGGCGCTTACGTTTTGGTCGCGAGTAAACTAAACTCTATAAGCGATCTAGCGCTGCATGTTTTAATATTAAGGTTAGATCACATAAATGAGGTTTTAGCGCTGCAGCAAACTTAAGTTCTAACTCACCAGCATTTGAACAAACTTTTTTCAGAAATCGGTCTATCGGTAGAATATATGTCTATGATTGTGAGCGAGTTGAGTTGGTACAGTGAGAAACATGACATGAATTTTGATATTAAATTCGATTTTCCCAAGTGAATAACAGGATAATTGTGTTATTTCAGTAGGTATACCGTATAGCAGAACAGCTTAAAGGCGGTCCATTTTTGCCGAGATCTCAAGAAAGACTTATTGCGTGTCGCAGTGGACATATTTGAAGACATGGATAGCAAAGTAGGTACGCATTACAACACTAAACTACATTTTCCAGAGACATTACGGTGTTAATGTGGACAGTTGTCAAAAAACAAAGAAACCAAAAACAATACATAATATGTCTGGACTCCAGACATATAAGACGACTTCCGTGGCGCAGTAGGTATATAGCCGTCTGAGACGCAGGAGGTAGCGGGTTCGATTCCCACCACGGAACAAATGTTTGCATGATTTACAAATATTTGTTCCCAGTCTGGATGTTTTATTATAATTATATTATAAGTAGGCATGTATTTACAAAAGAAAAGTATAAGTATTACATCAGTTATCTGGTTCCCATAGTACAAGCTCCGCTTAGTTTGGGGCTAGATAGCGCTGTATGAAATGCCCACCAATATTTATTTAGGTATTTATTATTATTATAGGTCAAAAAACTTCTATGTTGATGTCTTGTCTAGAGACATGTCTCCTAATTCTCCTATTGAGTAGTTATCGTACCTACCTACCAGACTAACGAAGATGTCTTGTGATTCATTTTTTTCTCTAACAATTTCTCGAGACATTACGTAGGAGACTTCTTCAGAAACATGAGACCATGTCTCAATACACTACTGCTATCGTGGCGCGTCAACCCCTAAGCGGGTCTTGGCCTACGGCACAAAGACGCCACTGGTCCCTATTCTGCGCCACTTCTTGCCAGTCTGACACTTGGAGAGCGCGAAGTCTCAATACACTCGTAGAGCGTACCTAGCTCATTAATAATTCTGTGGGACTAGGAATCACATAGTTACAGGCCTTTAAATAGATGAGCCAAAGTTGGTCACGTAGACTTTATTACAGGATTGGTGTACCCTTCTAATTAACCCACAAACGACTGATATAAAATATGAAACAGTCCGAAATTAAGTTAATGGCGATATTGGCTGGTAATGCTGGTGCTTATTCACTCTCCGAAAATAAAGCGAAGGCAGCCATTAAATAAATTATGATGGCGTTCATCAAGGACCAAACACGCCAGTAAACGCAGTCGCGTAATGAACGTGTTAAACTCATAAAATGACCCATAAAAGTGCCGTTAGCTGTACATGTTGGTAATTTAAGTACTTCGGTACCAAAGTTTGGTATGGTATGGACCTACTACACTTATAAATAGGTAATCCAGCTCCTAAGTGCCTACTTAGGTACGAAGGTTTGTTATGGCAATCCAACTATGTATACCTATACATATATCCAAAGTCTACATAGGTACAAGATTAATTTGTTAACCTACGGGGGGTAGGCACAGGTAGGTAGACCATCCCTGAAAACTTTGGACGGTGAATGTAGATAAGTAATAAAACAACTTTTACTATGGGAATCAACATTATGAGTGTAAAACAAATGCGAGGTTTCAAAGCATTTTCCTCTCACGAACACAGGTTGTAAAATGCTCTCGCTGGCGCTGTCGACATTTTTACTAGACTAGGTTAGGTACAGTATGGAGTTTTCGAAAGGACGTTTTAAATATTAAAAGGGTCGGCAACGCGCGATTCCAGATTCCATTCTTTGGTGTTACGTCCATAAGCTGCGGCCGTAGGTACGCGTTGTATTTCGTTTATTTGCCATTTTAGTGGTAGGCATTAATATATATATATATATATTACCAGAGAATCTATTAAAACAGAATCAGGATAATTTTAATTCAGCTTGGTAAAATAGTACTAATGCATGGTTACTTTTTTCTTTTTTCTTTTTTTTTGGTATATTTTGGTATAAATAAGGTGGTTTTTATTTATAAATCTATATCTACTACTAATATTATAAAGAGGAAAGATTTGTATTTTTGTAAATAACGAATAAACTCAACAACTACTGGTCCGATTTTATAAATTCTTAGGCTACTTTTTACCCGACTGCGCATAAGGAGGGTAATGTTTTTATTGACAAACCATGCGTGCGAAGCCGCAGGCTAGCCTTTAATACTTACGTAAGAACATTTTATTCCTGAACTAGATGACTCGCCCAGGCTTCGCACGGATTTTATCAAAATAAAAAACAGCCTATAGCACTCAGAGATAATGCAGCTTCCTATTAGTGAAATAATTTTCGGAATTGGATCAGTATTTCCGGAGATTACTCCCTACATCACAAGATACAGTGACAAGATATCACCTTGTCATGAAAAAAAGCCCCTTCGAATTATGACATAAAAACTACTGGTTTCCCACGGTGAAGCGGTCTTGCACGGTCATCCCAATGTCCTGTCATTCAGTGGCACAAAGCTACCTACCCACGTTGATCGTGATTCAATGGAGTCTTGCAGTTCACACAATGTGATTTGTCTGAAAAGAGTTAATTTTACTGATCGTAATGCCAACAAAGCAAGACTATTATGTGTTACATGTGAAAATACCACTTTTGACTCTAGAATATTCACACGCGATTGTTATTGACAACTTTTATACAAAAAAAATCATGAAACTATGGAAGTGACTCACAAAATAATACTGATTGTAAAATAAAATAAGTGAAATAATATGAGTACTGTAGGTAAGTACGAAAACTAGTGGCCAACTCTGGTGTCGGAGTTTTAAGGCTGCCCGAATGCCTCCGACGTGGCTCGACAACTGAAACCGACATCTTAACGTGCTCTCAGTAGGTACCACTAGCAGTCACTCGTCCAACTAGTGCCCGTGCGGAACGTTGAGGATCCACTATGAGGTCAAGCTACACCATGAGCGCTTCAGCAATCTATAATAATAATAAATATTGGTGGACACTTCACACAGCGCTATCTAGCCCCAAACTAAGCAGAGCTTGTGCTATGGGAACCACACACCTGATAGAATACTTATATACATTTTTTGTAAATAAATACTTATAATATATAGAAAAGCATCCAGACACAGAACAAATATTTTCTATGAGTATAATTTTAAGTTAAAAATAACCTGTCAATAATTATAGGTGCCTAGATTCATTTTCTCATTATGAACTTTCATGTGAGTAGACCAGCGGACAGTGAATGAATGCCTTGTATAAAAAAAATATTGGCAAAGCTTGATTAAATCGTCAATAGCCCGCCTTTTTACCACAACGAAAGACCAATCAATGGAGATTGAGAGGCCATTGTACACTTTTTTGGAAGTTTAAGTTCATACGCAATATGATGCGCAAATCTGAAGCCTTTATTTTGGTGGGTGTCCTAAGGGCATCATACACGCTGAAAATGCTATAATATTAAATATTAAAATAAAATATCGCTGGCCATACAATCCAATGGACCATCACACACGGCGAAGATAATATATATTTTCATCTTACATTGGATTGTATGGCGATTGATATTATAGCATATTCATCGTTTGTGACCCGCTATACATTGGCCTCCACTTTGATTTTAAAATTTAACTATAATCTTGTGTCTTCTTTGAAACGTACTAAAACCACAACATAAACTCAAAAACATATTTTTTGATATATATTTTTTTATGAATTGTTGATCTGGTATCGTAGCTCCCAAACAGACGGACCGATTTGGACGCGGTTTTTTTAATAGAAAGTTAGTTTAACTGGGGTGGTCAGCTATGTCAGTTTTGACACAAAAAGAGAAAGACGGGTGTTTTTAAAATATTGTAAAAATTTCATCGACAGAACGGCTTCATCCACTGGTGGGTATAGACCTCCCCAAGTTTGTGCTACGATCCTGCGCTAGTCTCAGCCATTGACGGCCCGGGACTATAACGATATCGTCCACCCATCTCGCTGCCGGACGTACTTCTACAGCCATTCCTCGGCCACCATTCAGTCGCTCCCTGTTCCACCTGTCATCACCACGTCTTCACTGTCACGCCAAGTGTCCCTCCCGAGACCACTTGAGCTCCATAACTCGATTCCCAACGCCCATGAACCTTCGTTCTTCTACGGATCTCGATGTTTGGAACTCGATCTAAGAGTTTGATGCCTAAAACAATGCGGACTGCGACATTTACTTGATATTAAATTTGATAATTTTTGAATCGTCAACATAGCTCTCGTTTATTGTCACCATGTCCCATTTGTAATTAAGTCGAAGTAATTCTTTTGAATAACCCTAAAAATACCATACGGAACCATGTGTGTTTGAATAACACTTGACTCATTATTTTACTTTGCTAACAAGGTTTATAAATTCCTTACTTATGTTAGACTAAAATAATGTGGAATAAACTATTTTATGTAGAGGTTGGAGATAATTTCCTCTAGAATATTATCTTGAAGCTTTTAACTGTCCACCTGTAGATTACTTTTATCTGCGTATCTTAAACGATGCTAATTATTATAAGATAAGTTGCAAATGGATATGATCGCGGTTAATATATACAGTGCAATAACTATTTCTCATTAAATTATATTGGTTCTGGTGACTACAAGCCTTGCTCTACATTTTGTTTTTGAAGTGAAAACTTCTTTAGCATCGTTGTGATTTGAAAGTCGATGAAACAGAAAAGCGACAGTAAAAAGAGATAGACACATAAATTCATAAGATTTAACGTGGGAGAAAATGAGATAGGAAGCATTATACAGTGTTTCTTATGTTCGTGGTTCTCTTTGTGCTTTGCTTCGTACCTACTCCCTCCACTCGTGTTAATCTAACTTTGCATCACTATGATAATTACTAAAACCTACAATTATCATCTTCCCGAAATTTTACATTCGTCTCATTATCTTGAAACCAAAATTTTTGAAGGCTTCTAACATGTGTGAATTGCACAAATGCTTTTTTTTAAAGTTGGGTCTTTGGTATAATACTATAACTCAAAAAGCTCTGCCAATGATGCGACAAACATTTCGTATGAGATTTCGGGAGAGAAGAAAAAATTATAAAATAATGTTACGCTGTTACACGACCGAGCCGAGCAGGCTCGGTTGCAGGAGGAACAGCGCCGTCAGGACAAAGAAGAGCAGGCTCTGTTGATTAAAGAATTGTTCGGTTAAATTGGAAAGGAAGTCCAGAGTGTGAAAGAACAGATAGAACATCATGAGTTACACAATAAGAAATAGCCGAAATTTCACGAACGCTTTTGTCTTACCTGCTGTGTTATTGTCTACGGTTGCGCAGGATGGGGAGTGGTCATTCTGTCGAAACACCGACCCTTTCCTGGAACGTTCGAGATCGTTCTAGTGTAGTGAATTGTGTGCGATATAAATAGGCCGGAGAGATGGCCGGACAGTCAGTCTGGATTTTGATAGATCGATTCCCATTATTTTATCCCGAACCCTCAGCTCGTAACAATAATATATAATACTTATTATTACAAATTTGGGAATTATCACGTACCGTTTTTTTAGTTTTATCTGGGTATTAGAGACAGATTTCCAATACTAACTTGCGCACGTACGTTTTACGAATGGCAGTTTTTTTTTCAGTTCAATTCGTGAGCCTTTATCAGAAAGTGCGATTCGCTTGTGCTTGCTTCAGTGTCAAACAAAACTTATCAATACACCGATAAATTAGTACATGATAATTTCTCATACTAACTAGTATATGTAACTTAAAAAGCACAAGTTTATATACTGTTTTGTATAAACTTGTGTTTTATTATGTATTACTTTTAACATTGTTAATACTCGTAGTACGATTACCCCAACAAAATATTTATGAACTATTTTGTTGAAGTTTCTCTTGTAAGTGAATTTAGTTCTTTGAGAAATAATCATATCTTAAACCTGAACTAATCCATAGAAGTAAATCCCGAAAGATGTTATAGGAAAAAAAATCAAAGGTAAAACTTAACCAAAAGAACAGTGCGATGAGGCCTATTTCTATGAGGCCTACTCTATTAAAAAACGATACGATACATGCCTTTTGTATATTTTTATTTCCGTATCATACGACCACAACGTAAAACAGCAGCTCGAAGCAAACAGGCTTCGCGGCGAACGGCTAATTATTTTTAATCAAGGATTAATCGAATTCTTTGTTGCTCATTCTGCCTTCATCACATGTCATATCGCAATAATCTGTTAAAATCTTGCTGTTTTACAAACGAACCGCTCCGTGTGTGGTCCTAATGGAACTGCAAGTCCAATATTTATTAACAGCCGAACTCATTGGCACACTAAATATGCATTTATGCGTAATTCTTGTATTGAAAACGGATTTGCAAAATTGTTGTTCGCGATTGCTTTTAATTTTAATGCGTCTGGTTCCATCGAGTATCGATAGACGAGTAATTAGTTGGCTATTAAATTCACAAGTTATACCTTAATGTTTATAACTTGAATAGTAAAGGCGATAGTCTCTAAGGGTTGGTATCTACTGAAGCAGAGTGCAGAGGAGATTTGTGTCAAATCAACCAATAGATAACATAATATTTATCATATTGACATTATTGGCTGATCTTACACCACTCTTTATTCAGCTTGGGTGGATAATGCCCCTAAAGCTACACAGAAGCTAAGATCTATTACTTTTAACGTCCAACAAAGGAACAGTACATTAGAAATAACTAGCGCTATAGATGGACATCTGAAATATAAATAACCTGTGTAAGTGTTGTGTAAATCTTCATTAGTCTAATTTATTGTGATGAGCGCGATAATGGCTGGTGCAGGCAATAAAAGAAAGTGAGCTTCAATACACGGAGGCTTTCTTCAGCCACAATGCCTTTAGTTAATCAGAAAGGTGCAGCAATACATATTTCTGATTAAGCAGAGACGAAATGGTATTGCTAAGAAACAAAAAATATTTATTTGCTTTTACCATCCCTCATAAACTATGCTGAAAATGTTCATATCATCATCCGCAGTCAGACTTCATCCACTGCTGGTGCCTTCCTAACTTTGTGGCCCGCACCACAATCCTGCGCGAGTCTGACCCATCGACTTTGACCAAGTAACCCATCTCGTTATTGGACGTTCTGGGGCCCAATTCTGCTAATTTTTAAGAAAAACTATTATGGAGCCATACCATTGTTAAACGATTATGATTGTTATTCCTGTCATAAACTACCAAATGTTCAATGGGGTTGTCATAGCAACGGCGGTCATTGAAAAAAGATTGTGTTAGTAGAATACCAAAAGGTATCTATAGTGGCGATTTTTCTACGATACCATTGTCATAGTGAAACAATAGGTTTAGTAGAATTGGGGCTCTGGTTTCTGTAACGCGATATATATTTTTCAATATTGGCAATTCCTAGTGACTTTTGAATTTTTGTGATACTACTCTTTTTTTGTATCTCGTTGTATGCTCGTACTCGTTAAGGGTGTACAATTAACCGATTACCGTGAAACAAGCGGCGATCTTCGTATACTCGACCCCTTGCCTCCGCCATATTCAAGCCTTTGTCGGCGCTCATGCCTTGTTGACATTTTGTAGAGCTAGGTTTGGCTGACGTCCGGCTTTAGACTAATTTGTCCGGCTATTGAAAGATTCTTTCTCTACAGTTGTCAGTTGATCTAATGTCTCACTCGCGCTGAGAGTTACGGCGCGTAGTGCGAGGCGAGACGCGGTGCGGAGCGGATTGCACTCATCCGGATGAAGGTTCACGAATTGAACCGACCGAAAAGTCGGTCGTAACACCGATAAAACGGTACGTGATAATACCGTATTTATGATTGATTTGCCGTATTTCGTCGATTTATCGTATCTAATGCCATTGATATAAATGTTAAGCTGATGCACCTGTTTGCCGCCGATTAATAGTAAATTGTTATAGTAAGCGATTGCTATTGATCGAAAACACGAGTCCTTAAAATTTTCTCGATAGACCATAATTCTAAAGTTACGTACAAAACTTACAATAAACTCGAATTATTCAATAAATACTTTAATGAGATCTTTAAACTTTGCATAGTTGTTGACACTATTTGTAGTGGTCAAAATTCGACCGTAATTATTTTTTTTTATAGTTTAATTTTACCTTTCTGCTCTCATTCTTGTCCCGGTCATTCGGTCCCTTTTGCAAATTATATGTATTTCATTGTAGATTGTCTAGTTTTAAGTTATATTTTGTATCTCATTCTTTTTTTTCTGTGTGTATTTTTTTACTGTAACGTTGCAATTAAATTGTTATTCTATTCTTTTTATTCATTCTCCATATGAACTTTAGCTATGCCAAATCTCTCTAGGGGATACAAAGTTTTCTCTTCACGTAGTTAGTAAATCGTTTAAAGGGCAAGGTGTACGCTTTTATAACAAACTCCCAAGGGATGTACAAAAATTGACAATTAACAAATTTAAAAACGTAATTAAACAAAATCTTTATAAAAGAGCCTACTATAAAATATCGGATTATTTAAATAATAGAGAAGCTTGGGATTGAAATTGCTCCAACTCGTTCAAAATGTTACAATTTAGACGTAATTTATTTTCTGTATTATGTATTGTAAAAGGATCATTAAAAAAAAGCCTTGTTTCTTGCCTTTCTTTCCCGGCTTGGTCGCGAAGGAACAGGCAGTATAATTGACGTTTCAAAGTGATCCTTGTGATTTTAATGAATAAAAATATTTGACTTTGACTTTGGCGTATTAATTAATAATATAACAAGCTCCATGTGTTTCGAGTTTTCACACAAGCCATTAATTTTCCTATAAATCATTATTTCATACTATTTTATTTGGTTTTGGCTTTCGTGCCTCAAAATAGTCCTTCTCGTATTTTCGTGGAGTGACAGAGACAGTTGCACAGGGTAGGATGGGCTCTTCAATTAATTTAAAAAAAAATCATCAAGACTAATATCCGACCCTTGTCCTTAAAGTCATGTCCGGCTTCTGAATCCGCGGCAGCCTTATGTGGGACAAATCTTCATTCCGCGGTACCTTTGATGCTTCATATATTATTTAATTTTGATGGACGAGTATGTTCGCTTCTATAAATATTGTGGTAATTGGCCTATTTTTTACTAAGCTGTCCTCAACCAGTAAAGGTATGCGAGGTTTTGCGGAGATTGTAATTAATTTAAGCAGATACCTACTTCGGCCTATCATTCGAAAACGTTGTTTCAGCTACTCTGCTGGTTTGAATTTTTTATCATTATATTATTTTTATGCAACCTTACCATTTTTGGGTAAGATTAACAAAGTTTTCTTTGGCGTCCTCGTTTACTTTTTTGAAGTTATTTAACTCGGGAGACACTCTCCATAACTTGAAAACAGATGTATATGTGCTGGTTTATGTTATTACTTATCTTATTTATTAAAGATTCGTATTTATCTGATCATTGTAATACAAGTTTTTATTCAGATAAAACGTGAAAGATAGGCCTTCGTGAGTCCAGGACCGCCTCTTCTCTCCCCTGACCTCAAGTAGGAGTTGCTATTGGTTAATAGTTTTTATTGATCGTATTGTGATTATAATTACTGCATTTTTTTGTGCTCGTTGATTGACATGACTGCATATTGATACCTTGCAAGCATGCATTCCATACAAAATACGTCTGATTTAATTATTGTGATCGATTTTAATAAATGCAACATTCTTATGGAAAATACATATATTTTTATATTTTTTATTAAAGTCTGAACTTCACACAATAGAAAACAACAATAGTCAATCATTCGATGGATCTGGCTGCGATACGTTGTTTTCATGATGTCAATGTAGGAAAAAATTAAATCAATTGATATTAATTTACCTGGCAATCGGCTCAATAATGCTTCGGCAAGAACAACGGCCCATACATCTGCTCCATTTATTAAAACTCAGCAATAAAACATTTGAAACACGTTCTTGCGAATCAATACTTGCGGTTCCAAATGAATTATTTATAAATTTTATTGTCGCATTATCGCTTGGATCTTGCCTCTGGCGGGCGGATGCCACGTATTCTTGAAATAATAATCAGAACATAATTTTATTTTTGACAAATAACTGGGCATTGCATTGGGGCAGGTTTTTGTGCGACCGGGTGCGGCCTGCCAAGGATGCCGGCTCTCCCGGCCGTTTATTGCCTGAATAAACATAAGAAGATCGGTATGCCGATCTCGTGTAATTGTTCCCAATGAGCCAGCAAGAAAGTGCTTGACGTTGTAATGCTGCATGATAAAAACGCTTCAAAGAACAACTATTTTGCTGAGACTTTTCTATGCTGTACCTATTTTCTAACGAATTGCATAGCCCTAGTAGATACCTGAATAATTGACTGATTTTGTACTTTATTTTAATTGTATTTGACTCCAACTTGTCATTACTTACATAAAGTACGGGATATTTTCCCAATTAAATAGTGAACGACCAACAAACCTTACTTAAGTGAAGTTCAGTAGTGTGCTTGATAGGTACCTACAACATTGATATTGCAAGGATGAACGCAACAAAAACCACATCCTGTCTTTCTCACCAACTCATCATTCCTTTATAAATCGCTTTCAAAACGTATAAATTCATGAGGTTTTCATAAAAAACATGAAACAAATCAATTTGCCAGCGATTATATCGACATAGAGCTAAATACGTATTGAAATGAAGCTATGAACATGACACCAGACGTGGTATAGACAGATATTAATGTTGCAGTCGATGGATATGCGTCGGCTCGTTACATTGTAGAAAGTTACGCCCATGAGGCACATGCCCCCTATTACAATAGCAAAATTACTAATAGAGTTCGCAATGGCAATTATTTTGACGTAACAATATTCAATTACAGAGAGTCCTTTGAAAGAGGATGTCTATACCCAGTGTATAACAAATGCCCAACACTTTAAGCTTGAGGAAACTTTTCAATCTAAACAAAATAATTTATATATGTATTAAAATTTTAAAAGGTAAAAAAAAACTCTTAACGTTGCTATAGTAAGGTACCTATCTCGGACCATGATCGTAGCAAGGGACAATTTCTGGCTCCCGCTCCGTAAAGTTGTATGTAAACATTGGTAGCAAACTCAAGACGCAATGGCCTCCATTGCCACTGTGTTAGTGTAATCTGGGGCTGAGGTCTGGTCGGCGGTTCCACGACAATGTATAAATCATTGTCATATCACTCCAGAGGCGCTGTCTGTAACGATTGAACTCATTTGGTCACTCTAAATGGTCTTGGTATTCATATGAGAAAAAGCGAGTTTTGTGATGGATTGAACCAGTCGATTTGTATCGCTAAGGTGCTTAGGGTGTGGTGATAGTTTATCTATACTGTAGCCATGTAGCGATCGTGAAATGCATTTGTCTAGACCTGGTTAACAGTGTAAGCGGAATCTTTTTAGGTTAATCATGATAATCGTCAAGATAACAATAAGACGTCCATTACTGAATATAGGCGTCCCAATTACAGATTTCTAATTTTTCCAAGATTTCTAGATTTTGTGCGACCTTTATTAGGTAATCTTTTCAGACCGTCCTATATTGCGCTTTCTAGTGCGTGTTCTAGTGTTATCTAGTGTATCTATAGACAATCTACCTGCCTCAATGGCCAGCGCTGTCAGTATTTAGGGTCGAACAGTTTGACAGGATACATGTGGTCGTAAGTTGATAAAGCCTAAGCGAGCAATGTTAATTGTAAACTTGTAAAGCTACAAATCATACAAACAACCAAAAGCGCATATGTACTCGTACAAAAGCACAATAAAAACATTTCAGTCCACGACTCCTTTGTCCATTGAGCTGACTGATTAAACAAGGAATACATTTATTGTCCTCATTTTAATACACTCGTATGTTTTAAACGAGCTGAAATTGGAGTCTTGAGTCCTTACAGTCCGAGAGTCTTGACTTAATGAGAGCTCATTGTCAATCGACTGTCGATGCCCTGCCGGCGGCTTGCATACCAGCCATCCATTATGCAGACTTGCTTTATATTTTTCTTTCAACATATAATTATAACTTGTATGAAAGTTATTAGCAACTCATTATTGGGGGTTGTGTCAATAGAAGCAGTCATTGTTTTTTTTTCTGGGTTTTCTAAGAGTGAAGTATGGTTCTTGAAGGGAGAGTTATTAATTTTTGGATCTAATCTAACGGTGTCGTAATATTATTAGATTATCAGATAACAATAGTACATTTCTATACAAGCGATCAATTAAAGTCTTCACTTTTTAAGGCACTTGACTCACCGCCGGCGAGAAAGCGATTAGCTATCAACTATTTTCTCGCTCAAGAAACGAACAAAAGATATAGATTCCGTGTCAGTAAAAGAGACACGTTGAATAGTTGTAATAGTTGATCGCTGGCCGTTCACACTGCCGGCGGGAACTCGCTCTCCACTATTCTGTCGCAGTGACTACAACACTCGCTCAGCGATACTCGCTCAGCGACACGCGCTCAGCTATGCTCGCTTGGCGGTCAGAACACACGCCATGAGATGATGATCATCGCCCGCCGCACTCGCTCACTCGCTTTATAGCCCAGCGAGACAACTACAGGAACTACACACTCGCTTCTCGCTGCTCGCCAACTCGTTTCTAGTTTCTAGCTCTACTCGCTTCTCGCTCATCGCCGGCGGTGAGACAAGTGCCTAAGTCTAAGGATACCCAAAATGATAGGGTACTTTAAGCGCAATGCAGTAAAAACTACAGTACTCAGGCATGTAAAGAAAAGTATTACTCAGTTAACCTACTACGATTAATTCAGTAGCCGTAATTTCGCATTCACGCTGAAAACATGGTAGATGCTATGGCTAACAATTTTTGATGATAAAACTGTTTTTACCAAAACTTGCTATGCAACGAATGGCTGCGGCCCTGCAGCACAATGCCAGCCAAGTATTTTAATTAATGCTACACCAGACACATGAATTTTCTGTACATTTTGCCGATTAAATTTTTCTTTAGCGGTCGGCAGATAAAAATATTTTTGTTCTTCAAGCGAGCGCCATACGCGCTGATGCATAATTTGTGTTGTGTATTTAGATTGCATGTATTGTATATGATACAAAACTGTACTGTAATAAAATGTACCTATCGAGTATCGGGTTGTTGGGTAATTACATTGGTACTCTATATAGAGATTCCTTTCATTCTCATGATCAAAAATTATCATGGAATTTTTTTCTTCATTTCATATGTTATACAAACCATTGACAATCGTTCAAACTGCAGAACTGGAAGTCAGGTTCTTCTCACTAGCCACCATCATAATGGAATGTGCCAATAAAAATTAAGATTATCTTTCATAATGTATATATTTATTAATAAAATCATCCATCAATATTAAACAAGGTTACGATCAGGTTCGGACAGTAGGTGCACCATGTCCCGGTGATTATACTGCGGAAACCAAAAAATCTCATTGAGTCTCAGCTCGTTTTGTTTGTCGTTTAATTTGGCAAAAACTGAAGCGTCATTAATATGTGCCAGTAACTCGAAGTGCTGGCGAAATATCGGCTCTTATAGAATAGGAGCAAGTGATCTAACCAATCACGTTTAAATTATTATCATATTATGTTCTAGAGCAGCTGAGCATATTATGTTCTATAGAACTTTTGCAACGTATTTGGATGGATCGGCTGTTTCTTCAGTGAACTTTTATTCATTGCGATCCCGATATAAAGTCCCGATATATGCCTGTTTCTTTTTTAGATACAAATTGTAACGATGTTGATAATCTTTTTATTTATAACTTGACGTGCCTCAATGCCTACAGTCAGTAGGATATAAATGAAATTTAGAGATAATTTTGAACGTCGAAATGTGAGTAAACATCAAGTAGATGCGGCGAAGGGACACGTAAAATTATTGTAAGACTGAAAGATCTCTATTAAGAGCAATAGGAGAATATTGCTTTCTTTTTCCCACTGGCTCCTGTTTAATGAAACAGGAAGTTCGCGCGTGCTACCTCGCCTCGATATTCCGAATGGTGCGTGCATCATTCGCTGCAGCATTACTTATCGATAAATTAATGCTCACATTCGGATGCCACCACACATACTAATAGCGACACGAGGCGCGTCACTTTTTGTAGCATTGCCGATGCCATTCAGCCTTCCATTGATACGGACCACGCAAAAACTGGTCGCCAAGAATACGAGAAACTAACTTTAGTTGAGGTATATCTTGAGTATAGATATTCTTAAATCGATTGGAAAGTATATTTCTAGTTAAAGTAAAATAAAAATAAAAAACAAATGAAAGAAACACAATATGAAAATTTGTTTTTAAGCACCTCTGATAGGTATTTTATTTTTTTGTGTAGAACGGATTGGTAATTATTTCTCTAAATATACCACACCATTTTATATTTTTTTGTTTATGAATAAGAAATCGAAAAAGATCATTACAATAACTCTTGTGGGAA
This sequence comes from Philereme transversata, assembly GCA_963924445.1. Lineage (NCBI taxonomy): Eukaryota > Metazoa > Arthropoda > Insecta > Lepidoptera > Geometridae > Philereme > Philereme transversata. The sequence continues at coordinate 17,042,473 of OZ004345.1, forward strand.
ATAACACTCGTTTTTCTTCTCACTGCTTTTATTTGTGCGGAATGGAATGGTCACCTGTCATATCCTAAGACATAAAACACACTTTTTACAAAGCTTTTTTTGTTGGTTGAGACAAGAACATGAACATGTAATTTCTATATAACGAAGTGATGTCACATTGCTTTATAACACTTAAGAAAGAAGGAAAGAATATACATTTATTTGCAGACATAGCAAAAACAAAGACATACACAGTAACAAAATAACAAGACGATAGAAATAGCAATATAACAGACGAAAATAGTAGAAAACATAAAATAATATACATACGTAGTAGTACGTCCCGGTTATGAGCGTCCGCAAACTAGGATCCGGCTGAGCATTATGCGCCACGCACTAGTAAGTACGAGTACGCAGCGCGCCATCTTCCGCCGGCTCCTGCATTCAGGATAATCCGATTTTATTTGAAAAAAAAAATATATATAAAGTAAAGAATTTGAAATATAAAGGACCTTGAATCTTTATGTATGTATGTTGGTAAATCGTAGTGGTTATAGATTGAGGCGATGTGGGTGTTTATGTGTTTAGTGTAATAGCTGTTAGTGATGGAATGTGAAGTGGGTTTTCCCTACCTCTTTTGATTAGAAGTTATCGAACAAAATGGTACCTACATACTTTAGTTAAATGTAAATAAAGTATATTCAAAAACGTTTTGAATATTCTTAAAAAATGCGAAAAGACTTTTCCCCCAACCTATTAATATACTAAGAAATCATAATAAAAAATAATTACATTAAAAGCTGTACAAATATTAAGATACACACATATGTATTTTCATTAGACCTCTTCAATATGTATAAAGCATAATAATCCAGAATAACAGTTATTTGGCCTACCGTAAATTTAAATTTAATCGACTGTCTAAAATAAATAAGGATACATATAAATTGGAGCATTTCATTTTAAATTCGAAAGTGCCTCTCATGAAATTCATAAAATCGCAATATTGATTTAACACAGGCTTTCAAGCTGTAAAGGTAAACACAAGTATATTTACTGATTCAATAAATATCACGATTTATAATCATTGAGTATTTTTATGAACCTAACTGTGACTTTGAACTGTTCCTAATTAGTGTTTTATGGGCCTTGTAAATGGCGACAATAATTACGGGTGCCCAAAACGCTGGGTGCCGTAAAAGTCATGTTATGTGCCTCTAATTAGTATGAAAATTTAATTTAACATAATTTATATTAAGGTACATACTTGTGAGTTATATTAACTCAGAGATAATCTTACATGAATACGAGAATAGACTTTGTAGCCCTTTTTAAGCTTGCGTGTGTGAGATTTGGCATAGTTAAAGATTATATGGAGAAGGAAGGAATGCTAAAATTGGGCTAAAAAAATATTGAATTACGGTCGAAACCAACCGAATAGTTATTATAAGTTATTAAACGAATAGTTATTATAAGTTGATATTGTAAAGTCACACGCTGAAATTTTATTTCCTAAAAACTAATAAGGTTAATTAAATGTTAACGTAATATTGTAATCTATGTTTTATTAAAGTGTTATCATTTTATATAGAGTTAGGAAAACACTAGTAACTATATTTTTTCTGATAATTAATGTTATTTTGCGCTAAATAAGTAAACATTTTGGAGTCAGTCCGAATAAACAATATTTGCTGTCGGTTCTAGATATTATTTTGTTGCATCTTGCATAAAACTATTACTACTCAGTGGTTATAGCACAAAATAATTATATTCATATCAATTTTGTGTAATGACATTCTGAGTATTGCGTAGGTAGGGGCAAGCTTGTAATAAGGCTGTTTTGGCGTCTGGAGAGTAGGTAGCATGTTGCCTGAGCGTCTCATTATGTCGCGTTATCACGAGGCCAGTCTTGTCAATTTACCGAGCGTGTCTCGCACGAGCGACGCACGCGCATTTTACTATAGCATTGCCATTAGGGTTTTATATTCAATTCGAGGCTTTATTTTCAACGGACGACGTAAAAGTTTTCTGCTTGACCTTTGTGGTTGTACGTAACATTAATTTTATCCAAAGATAATATTAATAGGTGGATTCGATGTAAATGTCCATGTCCATAGAAAAGACATGAACGCGCGTTTATAGCATCATTCACAGTCAACATGAATTATTTTATGTCCTAATAAGAAGCAATCGGAGACATCAATATTTCAGTGAAGTTCAAAGTGAAGCCTTATCTCTATAGATGGAAAGTAAGGAATAACTTTGCGTGGTTATAATCGATTAACTTAAACGAACCTCTCGTTTCCTTACGACTAAACACTAGTCAATTGATTATCAAAGCTGAAACCCACACCGGGATAAAATTGAATCTACCAGTACGTACTTTGTTTCCGCTTAGAATACCAACTAACAAGCGACGCGACCTCCTGCAGAGGTTCGGTTTAATTGATAATTTCTCGAGAATAACGGCGTGTCTCTAATTGAATACAGCGGTAGGCAACTCGAATTATTTCAATAAGAAAGGGCTGGCGGCGGCGCCGCGGCAAATTGCCCTTGCCAGAGCCGTTTTCCTTTTGTACCTCGGAGTTCTACCGCGCCCGTACGCCTATTGGTTGATTTTAATGAGCTCCGATCAATGGGCGTAATTATTTCTTGTATCATTCTTTGTTGGCGACGCGAGCGCGCTGTCATCTCATATGGCATGGTCGGCGGGTGCGCGTACCCATTCAGACAAGCAGCGAGTTTTTGCAAGCGTTTTTGGCGAATACCCTTATAGGGTAACCTGAGACCGTGTTTTATTTCTGTTCTCAATTTCAATACGAATTGACAGCTAATTTGGTTGATTGGATCGGATGCATTCGGTTGATTATAGAGGTAGTCTCCGCTCGATACCTTGCTTCCCATTTTATGTAACTTTTATGTAGCATGTAACTTTTGTTTTTGCAAATATTACCTAGAACAATGCAGTATTTGCATTATACAAAGTTCCTTCTCGTACGAAAACACTTGTTATGGACTTCATATGCACTTCAGTGTCACTAGTGAGACTCGTGTACGCGAATAAACTATTGTACGTTTTCACAATATTAATGAGCCTGGATTCGCATAACTACTAAAAGTAAAGTAAATTCGCGCGTATAAGCTAGTGGTCAACCTTGTAGTCTGGAGTTTTAGGCCCTTAGTCCTCTGACAAGACTTTATAGCCATGACCGACTTCTTAACAATCCCTTGGGCCTCCCGGGTCTCAAGCTACACTATGAGCGCTTCTGTTGCGTGTGTATATTACTCCAAAACCTTTTGTGTATATCCACATTATTCTTCAGTAAGGCAAAATACATTTCTTTCCGAACGTCATCTATCTAAAATGTGTGTATTATAGCCTGTTTTTACTTTATTACTTTTACTACACCATCGTTGCATCGCATAAAAATAGCGCTTTAAGAGCCAGAAGACTCAATATTGCAACACTGACAATTATTATTCTGCTTGCTTTATGGTATTGAAGTTTAAATACACGATACTCAAGGATATAAGTAACAAAACTGCTGATCTAAAAACACGAATGATTAATAAAATGTCAGTAAAAAAAAAATTCAAAGACACCTCTGACAATTACGACATTCCCAAGTTAATTCTACACATTGAGGTATTTTGATATGATATTTCACAAATATATGCTTCAAATAATTAGAAAATAAACTATAAACCTATTTTTTAGAATAAGTGACTTATTTGCACAGTAATTATGTTTTTTATAAATGTCGCTTACGTTTTTTAATTCGGAGCCACTTCAACATCATGTCGCACTCTTCTCACTCTTTACTCGCGTATTTTACTTCGCGCTCAATCTCATTCCGCGGCGATCCGCGTTGCTAGATGGACCTGTGCAATTTTTTTCCAGGAATGAAACGAAAATTAAACCCACACAAATGGGTAAAAAATCATTTAAAAAATTGTGCATTATGCGCGCGAAACACATGATGAATAAAGTAAGGTAAGTAAGCCTTTTATTTGCGCGTATATATTGACATTTGATAATATTTAGTATGATTTTGTAAAATCTTTCATCCAGGGAGGGTTTTTTGTGCCGCGGCACTGACGACATATATTCTTATTTTCAACGTAAAATTAAAAGTCTTGTTAGCCCAGCGGTTCTCTCTCTACACTGGAGAGTTATCTACATAATCTGGTGAAGAGAGTTCAAGTCTCATAGTACCTAGATGATTTTTTTTTCATATTTTTTCTATCTTTAGTTGTTTCTATGTTTTGTACAAGTATACTTTTATTTAGTCATGTACCTAGTGAATATACCTACATGATTTTTTTTTCATATTTTTTCTATCTTTAGTTGTTTCTATGTTTTGTACAAGTACCTATACTTTTATTTAGTCATGTAGGTACCTAGTGAATATACCTAGATAATTTTTTTTTTCATATTTTTTCTACCTTTAGTTGTTTCTATGTTTTGTACGAGTATACTTTTATTTAGTCATATACCTAGTGAATATTTTAATATGAAATCATAACTTTTGATTTTTAAACCTTTGTCAGTCAAAGCTATGTTTATTGTAAGGTCAAAGAAGAAAGATGCAAATGAGCCCCTTTTGACACAATCCGGCGAAAGGTAAGGAAAACCCATCATAATTATTTATTAGGTAGGTAGGTATGTGTATATACTAAGTATGTGGATATTGTAAGTTATTACATGCAGCCATTCATATTATCTACTTACTTTGTATCAGCGCGGCTTCATGGCGCGTCGTGGCACAGTATAAGAAAATTTGTAACAGTAGGACAAAGTTCACATGTCTTACGTTGACCAAGTTACAACTACTTACGTTCCTAGTTAGTTGAAATTGCTAAGTTGGCTATAAAATAAGTACATACATATGTTAGAGTATAAAAACTTTTACATTAAATATATTGGAGTAAGTACCTATACATATTATAAAAAACTTTTCAGCTTCGGCCTGAGTGAGAGGACAGTCGATGAAAATTGTGACACATTACCGTGTGACACTCCAAATTTTGAACGGTTAGATGTTTGCATTATTGTTGCCTGTTTGTATTATCAATCAACTATAAAAACAGTATAAAACTCATTATTTCAAGTTAATATGTTAACTATTTAAATTTAACATTCATTAACAAGTTATAAAAATCTGCTTTACTTTAATAATATAATGTATTTTTACAATTATTTCAGAATAAACTGTCGTACATATTCAAATACAATAAACAAAAAGAATAGAAAAATGTAAACTAAAAAGGCAAATATAAATCAACTTTTTTTATTTAATATTATTATTATTATTTATTAAGTTTTATTTATTTATTTATTTTGATCAACAGCAGCAGTTTATAGTAGTCTACCCATTGCAGATTTCTAATTTGGGATTGAAAATAAAATAGGGTTGATCGAGCAAAGCGAGATCTCCAAATCAACTTGGGCAAATCGGCGTTGTATGTATGTTTATTTGTCCGAAGATAACTTTGGAATTGAACCCACTACCTCCTGCGTCTCAGCCGGCTGTTCGCCCGCTGTGCCACGGAGGTCGTATAGATCACTACTTTATGCCCTGATGAAACGTTTTATTGAACAACGTTTCACACAATTTTATTGTTTTAGGATAGAAAATGGAGGAGAAGAAAGACGAATCGTTGATATTCATTATTATACATCAAACTTATTGAATCAGATCTCAAAACATTCATTCTTTGATTGTGGACTAGAAAGTATTCAGTTCCATTCAGAGAAAAGTTTTGGTCTGTCATCGAAAATAACGTTTCTGTGTAAAATGTGCAATATCAAATTCCAAGTTGATACATGTGATCCAAAGCCTAAAAATACTTTAGATCTGAACACAGCTGCTGTCACAGGCATGACAGTAACAGGCATAGGATTAGCACAACTGTCAGAGCTGTTTGCAGCGATGAATTTGCCGCAAATGTCCCAAACCATCTATAGTAAGACACATACAATTATTTCTAAAAAGTGGGAAGAAAGCGCTATGGTGGCAATGGAGGCAGCAGCTAAACGTGAGCGAGAAGCAGCGATTGAAGAAGGAAAAGTTAAAGATGGTGTGGCAGTTATTGATGTAATAGCGGATGGATGCTGGGGGAAAAGATCTTATAAGAAAAATTATTCATCATTATCCGGCGCGGCAGCAATAGTGGGACGTAGATTCGGAGAAGTGTTATTTCTCGGCGTGAGAAACAAATACTGTTCCATTTGCGCCCAGGCCGAAAAGTGTACAACCAAAGGTACACACATGCTACTAAAATTACACGGGACCCTCCACTGGCATGGAGTCCGATATTAGTATAGTGGAAGGCTTTAAGCATTCAACGGATATGTATCAAATCATATATGGAAGACTAATCCCAGGCAGACAAGAAGCTTACCTCTGCGAGGTGCATCAGTCCCCAGGAAACGTCAAGCAAATGTGAGAACGACCTCGTCACATGATAACAAGAAACGAAAAATAACCAATGAAATTATAAATTATGAAAGTACAATTATTGGCAATGCACCTTCTCAAACCTTGGAATTCCGTATAGATTTTGAGGATTTTTAATTTATTATTATATACAGAAAAGTAACGTGCTAAAAGTGTCAAGCCTTTTAGCCTCCATGATTCACCAAATGCACAACGTCAAATTCAAATAGTATCTCTATTTTCATAGTGTTATCCGAACACTTACGGACAATTCCAAGACTTGTGATCTGGAATGGACTTCTTGGTTTCTCACAGTGTCACCCCGAGCGATCTTGTACCATACTGAGGGTGACATTTGAACAAATATTTATTTGCGGGTATTCTTAAAATATTTTTTAGTTAAATTTTTGGACAGTCTTAAATCACTAAAATTCTTAAGTTAAAATTTTTCTCAAAAGAAATTAACATTTCCCTTACTTGTAATGAATGATATATAAGTGAAATGTTAATTTCTTTCGAGTAAAATAAATGTCTTTGCGTTACGCTTACCGTATGCAAAACAAGTAGGAGAAATTAAATTTCGTTTTTAGATTCGTTAATTGTCAATTTTTGTACATAATACTAACTTTATACTTACCTACTAACGGACATATACCATGAGAACTCTGCGCAGTGCGCAAAAGTGGGTATGAATAGTAATAAATCCGAGTATGTCCATCATGTAAAATTATGTTGTGGACGATATCATTAGGTAATATTGATAGAAAAAAAAAAATCGGTATCTCTTTCAATACGTCTGACTTGGTTGTTGTATTGACTTGCAATTATATTATTTCTGTAAATAAATGCTTATGAATGTATAAATTAATGTCGGAATATTTTATACTATTTAAACTTTCTATTTTTGGGCTCACATAACACTTTCAATGAAAAAAATAAATTTCTGACTTACTACATTTATTTTACTGTGACACACTGACCAACCATCTAACCAGCGTATCGTGTGCGAATGTATAGATGGCGTTTCATCACGTTATTTGCAATGAAACGTAGTTCCCGCATTCCTAAACAGATGGCGCGAGTATAGAGAGCAATTATCAGTACTTTGTAGCCGTTTAGTTCCACAAATTTCCGAGAAGTTTATTTGTAATAATGTCTCTAGTTGTTGCTTTGGCGTAAATCTAATGGCGGGTGCGCGGTGAAGTGGGGGTGAAATCTGAAATCTGCGTGTCTAATGTCTGACCCTTAATCAGTACAAGCAATGACAGTACTTAATTTACCGAGTCTCGAAAGTATGTTAGCGATCTAAATACTGTCAATTACGTCTGATTTTAAGAAGCTATTACCGTAATATCAAGTCCAACTTTTTTAGTAGAGGTTGATAAGATACTGACGGGTTGACTAATATTATAAATGTGAAAGCTTGGATGTTTGTTTATTTATTTGTTTATGACTCAATCACGTCGTAACGGCTAAAACGATTTCGATGAAATTTAGTATATACGTAGATTATAACTTGGATTACCATATAGGCTACCTTTTATCCCATAAATCAGTTTCCGTGGAATAAAAATGAGGTGTCAAGTCAAGTTGCAAGAGCGAGTTTAGCTTTATTTCTAAGTTACATACACATTTAGGAGTGTAACGCGTATGAAGTCGCGAGCAACAGCTAGTAAGATTATATAATAAGGAGTTTATAGATTATATAATGATTGATTGATTGCAGATCATCTGCAAATACATATAATGTCCCGGTTCTGGGTGCTGTAGTTCCATGGGACTCATTTAGGTACTTTTATTTATGATACATACTGTTGGGTGTTATTTATTTACTTGTAATATAGTGACATAACGAACGTCTTTAATATTTAAAATAATAGCGATATGTATAGAAAAATAAGTCCCTTTTAGTTATTAAGAGTAATTTTTATTTAATTTGCAATAAGTAATCATTTTATAAGTAACATGAGTTTGAATAAATCGCAATATGACGGTTACCGTTTCTTAGAAAAATAGGGTTTTACGACACTCGTTTGCATCGTAAATCGAGTGCTATAATCAGCACCTTGGGTTGACCACTCATTACGTTTAATTTCTTAATCGTTAGTTAATTGAAATGTTGGTGGATGCTGCAGACATAGTCACAGGTAATAGAAGAGATACCTGAATCACCTGATGCAAAAATACGGGGTAATATATAAATTTATAAAACAAATCGGAGAGGGTCTACGAGTGGTCTACGAATTTGTGTTAGCTGTGTTACTACGAGTATGTTAGTTTATTACTTTACTAGGTTTATCTAACATAAGCAGTTGAAATAAATGTCAGGCAACACTTGCTAATGCTCATTTTATTTTCTAGCATACTGTGCACACATTGATATTAACTGGCCGTTGACGTAATAATATAAAATCAAAACTTATTCTAGTAACTTCTTAGTGTAGATATCAAAAACTATTTATCGTTTATACAGCGTTTTAACCGTGTACAAAATAACAAATCGACAATAAAAAATTTATGAAATTATCGTCAGGCTTAAGGTCAGATCAAAGACCGCCATCGCTGACGTCGGTATCAAGGCTGCCAAGTTAAAATGGGATTGGGCGGGTCATGTCTCCCGCATGCAAGCAGGTGAGCTAAGATCGTAACTGAATGGATCCCTGTGTATGGAAAGGCCTAAGACGCGTTGGCGCGATGATTTGGACGCTTTTTATAGCGACTAGCGGGATGAGATGAGGGGGAGGCCTTTACCCAGCAGTGGAACAACAGACTGGATGAAAAAAAACATCACATAAAACTAAACATGATAATAAAAGAAAAAATTAAATTGCGAAGTACAGTTTTTTGTCTTAACGCTATGTTATGTTATGACAACGCAACTTTCACAAGATTACATTCGGTACCTATATAATCGTAATACTACTAAGTTAGCTAGCCAAGTCGTTTTAGTCTGTGTCACTAACTGGCAGAGATAAGCGACACATAAGTTAATGTTCCTGTCTGATTATGCACTTCTTATCTTTAGCTTTGGACGTCAGGCTGAGGCATTAATGGATATCACCGCAATGCGGTATCTTTGCAAACGTGGGCTTATTTTTTGTATGTATTTAATTATTTTTGTTAAATGAAAATCACCAAGGGTCTGTTCAATATTTTTTACACGTTTGCTACTAATTGACAGCTAAAGCTAAAAATAATTGATCAAGCGCGTGTCAAACCACGCACCGAGGATTCCGTATCTGCATCTTAGTAATTTAACTTAGATGACCTTCGTGGCTCAGTGGGCGAATAGCCGGCTGAGACGTAGGAGGTTGAGGGTTCGATTCCCGCCGTGAAAAAATGTTTGCATGATCTACAGATGTTTGTTCCGGGTCTGGGTGTTTTTTATATATTATAAGTATATATTTACAAAAAGAAGGTATATAAGTATTCGATCAGTTCCAATGGTGCCCAAAGTACAAGTTCTGCTTAGTTTGGGGCTATATAGTGCTGTGTGAAAAGTCCAGCAATATTTATTATTATTTAAGAATACAAAGTTAGATTTGCAGTTTAATATGGTCATTTTATATGAACATTATAAATAACTATTTGCAAACCTTACTACATAAGTTTGTTGGCTACTGCTCATAAATAAGAAAAAAATACTCTAGCTTTGATAGATTTTCCTAAAACTTTGTAATTTCATCGTGGTAAATGATTAAATACTCTTTAATTTAACCTTTAATACTCTAAAACTATTTAAGGTTTTTTTTTTGCTTTTTTCACAAAGCCAGGTTATTTAAAATCAATGATTAGGTAATTAAAGCAATACAGTCTGCGTCTGACCTGCCAACTATCAAAAATAAACATAAAATAAATTAAAACAAAATTAGAGTCTATTTCATATCAAATGTTTACATATTTTGATCTCAAGGGTAATAATAATTTAAAGACCGCTTCAGACATTGCAGGTTATCAATCAACCTTGTACTACTAATAATTGCAAGTTTTTTCTTATTAGTATGCTATTAATCACGTATGTCATACTTAATCAACTCAAACCTATCGTATAGAAGTCTAGGACTAACGCCCATAAAAAAAAACTGCATTCAAAAATCTACTTTTTTTATACCACCTGGTGATGGTACAAGCATATGGTCCACCTGATGTTAAGTGGTAACCATCGCCTATTACAGAGAATTGCTTTGTAGGTAGCTACATATGTGGGGACATCATCAGGGTCGGTCTCCAGGAACACTTTGTAAATGTCCTCGATGTCCTTTTTGCCGCACCCGTCTCGCTGCCTTGCGGCTGATGGTCGAAGCTGTTTCGTATAGCACTTTCTTTGCGTCATAGATTTCGGCCTCCGAGTAGCTGGACGTGAGGATCTGGGTCAGGCTGACCTGGTCCATGGTGTCCAGTTTGCATTGTATAAATGCAAGAGCCTCAATTCAAATGCAGAGATTTTGATCGTGTCTGAGCGTTTTGGGTTTGCCATTTTAAATATGATTTATCGTATTTTATTTATATGATTTACGGAGTTGTCACATCATACAAATACGTCAAGTTAAACATGTTTAGTCGCTAAATACGTTTAGGGATCGTTGTGCAAGTCGCTCTAAGTTTCAGAACTCAAAACACTGAAATGAAGCATAGTTTTTGCCAGTTCTTTTATAAATCTAGCAAATCAACTATAATCAAGCTACAACACTGACCACAGATTAAACTTGATCGTGCAAAATACGCAAATGCTTGGTGCATTGTAAATGAATTTCCACTAAGCGTATACTCGTAGCAATTGGGAACTGCACATTTCTGCCAGTAAAAACTTTAATTTTATTAATTTGAAATTCTTTCCGCATTAAAACTTCTTTGTTCCTGATTTTTACATATTTTTTTTGATATTTAGTCGTTGAGGATCGATATTTCATTTATCGTTTTCGTATTGGCAATCGCAGGTATTATATGTATAAGCTAATGTAAGCTTTGATGCCCACGCCCGGCCCACAGACTGTTATTGCATTTTATTCGGTCCTTCCCCGGAGGCGATAAATTGAAGAAGTTATTGATGGCTTTGTTTCCATATCTGTTGCGTTTATTTTTATAGTGTAAGTGTTAAATTATTTGATAAATTATCACATAAGCTGCGGAATGCTTTAATTTCTTCTTCCAATTTAAGAGACATGGTGAACTCAAATATATTCTATAATTCATAATTTCAATCAGTCTTACCATTATAAAGAAACCAACACTAAAGAAAATCTAATAAGTTAGATTTTACGTCCTTCATTTTGCATGCCGTAATAACTTTGTACGAAAGTCTACAAGAAATTAAAAAAATACATATATGTTATCAATCCCTACACTATAACAATGATTAATTTATAAATACCAAGTTTCACTTCATATTGAAAAATTACACTCTGACACACTAGTTAATCCTGGATCAATATTTCAACAAGACGATATTCCAATGTTGTATCATTTGATGTTTGTTCGTTTGTAGTACAGTAAAAGCTCTTTATTCGCGGGGTATATGTTCCGTAAATATGCCGTGAATACAAAAACATATGGAATGGCAATTTATATGGGATTATAGGGGATAAGTTCCTAGGCGACAAAATAAAAAATAAATGTACATTAAAATCAATTTAATTGAAGTTTTTGACCATTTTGATTAATTATTATCATCATCATTTGATTAATTATATTGGTTTAGGCAACGGTTTAAAGAATATCGTAAGTTTTTCTTGCTTGGCAGTTTTTAAAAGCTCCTTCAATTCAGACTGATATTCAGCAGCGACATTAGCAATTTGCCTCTTCAAAATAAGACTTCGTTCCATGGACAGATCAATGTTCATAAAGAAATCACAAAACTCATTTGCTAGTCACCTTCACTAAGATTTTTCAAATTAAATGTCTCGTTTCCAGTGCTTGTTGAAGCCTCTTCTTCCAAATGATACCAAATGTTTTTTGTTAATATGTATGTACCGATATAAGAAATATGAGAAATCTTTAGCCACGAATATAGGAATTGATTCGCATTTTTTTAACCCGCGAATAGTGAAAACGCGAATGAAGGAAGCGCGAATAACAAGTTTTTACTGTACTGACACCTGTCATTAGATTTTCAAAAGTATTTGGTAGTTTTCAGGCATTTTAAAATCCGAATGATTATGGTAACACACTACCAAAGATAATGTGAGTTTATTGGTATGGTGGTTAGTGTTTCTGTGGTAGAACTTTATTGTGGTGGTGGTAAAGCAGTAGCCGAAGCGAAGCGCCGGTTGTTCTATTGTTCCTGCGCTAATTGAATCGATGCCACTGATAGATTGTGCCCTGTTGCGAGCTGGTTCTACCGATTTGTGATTCGTATGTTAACATTGATTTACGCTGTGTATGGCGATAGGGGAATTGTACTTCCCGAGTAGGGTTCCCAGATTAAAAAATCTAAATTCCGGAGTAAATTCCTGATTGATGAAAATTCCGGACTTTCTTGTAAATATAACATTAATGTCGTTAGCATGTAGCATGTATATTATATCGTATTAAAAGTATGAAAATGTTCTACAGAACTATAATTAAAGATTCGAAAATGTTGCAGAATATTTCTGGTGGCAATAAATATCAGTAATGATCAAAATGACAAATAACATAAGTAATGTTGATTGTTAATTTATTTGTTATAAAAATATCCGCATTCCTGTCAAAGACCTATATTAACGGACACGTCCGGAAAATTCCGGACGTATGGCAACCCTATTTCCGAGGTAAATGAACAGGCTACAATAAATTTATTGTATGCATTCCCGTATATATATTTGTGATTGTTTTTAGCCAATTGTGAATTTGAAATACCCTTACGGAAACCGATTTTTGGAAAAACTTAAATAATTACATTCATAGCTTTTTTATTATAACATTAATAATTTTTATAATTATGCAATAAATTAATAAAATGATTATGAATAAGTAGTTTTTTAAACACCTTTCATTATCTCTCATTCTGTAACATGATGAACACAGAAAAAACGAACAACTTAATCATAAACTAAAAAGATATTATAGAATTTTCAATTTGATTTTAAACATTAGCTTTACAAATTAAAGTGCGTTACTTACCTACTTAAACCTAACAAAAAATGATTCTGGTAGATCCCTAAAGTCAATTAACAAAATCACACGAATAAGTTTGAATTTATTTTAACCATCGGTAAACAGTTGTGGAACTGAGCCTTCCCGTCTCGAATCGTTAGTTCTACCGGACAATGAATAAATCGAATCTTTCACGGCGCCCGCGCAGGCTTTTTTGAACTTTAGACATTCCGGTGCTTTACATCATGCTACACCGAAACAATGAGCTTTTGAGTTGAATCATCATAACATACAATGGGTTTCTAGTACCACCGTACCTATTTCTACTACCAATTAGTATTGCTCGCATTACTGTATTCCAGTTTGAAGGGTATGGATCCCGGCGAACTTACAGGCACATGAGAATTTTCACGTGTCGCAAGTTTTACGAAATAGCAATGAAACAGGAACTACAGCAGTTGCATTCTTCATACAGCTCATACAGGAATTTGCAAGCCACCTGTATAAAATTATCTTCAATTTATAGAAAAGACTAGCTTCCGCCCGCAGCCGCACGCGTGGTTTGTCAGTAAAAAGTAGCCTATGTGTCAATCCAGGTCATAATCTATCGACACACCAAATTTCATTAAAATTGGACATTATTGAGTAACAAATAAACAAATAAACATCCAAACTTTCGTATTTATAATATTAGCTTCAGCCCGCGGCTTCGCACGCGTTTTTTGTGACGTAAAAGTAGCCTGGATAAGGTTTTAATCTACCGACATACCAAATTTCAATAAAATCTTCTCAGTAGTTTTTGCGTGAAAGAGTAAGAAACATCAACACATACATCCATATAAACTTTCGCGTTTATAATATTAGTGGCATTAGTGTGAAGAGCTTTTACAAAAACCACCTGTTCATTTTCAAGGTTGTATGCTTCGTATACTGTAAATAATGTAAATAATGTCCTAGTTTATGGTTAATTTTGTTTATCTTCACTTTATTAATTTCAGGTTAGTGTTTCTTAATTAGCTGAAATCCTATAAGTTGTTTAGGCCCTACGGAGAAAAATAAGTAAAATCAAACATACATTATATAGACTGGTAAAAACATAACCCTTCCTTTTGGCTTTGTCGTAGTCGGATAAAAAGCCTTTATTACATTTAAATTTAGTTTTTTATTTATTATTTATACGACTTGGAGATATTACACGTATATGGCCCACAACCTGCTTTTGAGTGGTAGCCATCGCCTATAACAAAACATTGCCTTACGTCATGCACCATAGAAACGTGCCCTACGATGCACTGTTCCGCGTCCATCAACTTGAGGCATATAGGTGTAAATCCTCATGTGCCTGTAATTTCACTTGGAAACCATACCCTTCAAATCAAAACACAGCAAAGCTGCTCGGCGGCAGAAATAGGTATAGTGGTAATACTTAAAAACCTGCAGATTCAGTAATGAGGTGGCAGAATCGCATTTACATCTGCTAGGCGAGTGTGGTTCACTAATGCGCAAACGTAGCATTCATCTGGGCAGACACATTCTTAGCCCGGACGATCTGACAGGTTATCACCCTTAGGAATATTCTACAGTTTTTAGCAACTATACAGGGTTACAGGAAAAATCGTGCTAGATCCGTTAAGGGCGTGGAGTACCCATCATTTCTGACTTATTTCACTATGAAACACCCTACCCTAAACTTAACCCTTTTCGAGATATTCGACCTTTAATTTTTTTATTGAAAATTGCCGATTTTTAGGCTACTAAATTTATTTTTGTTTATTTTGTGTATCTTATTATTATTATTATTGCATTTTTACATGTGTAATAAGATGCTTTAGGGCGTCAATCATTAAAATAGTGCATAAGTTAATTGAATAGACCGTAGTAGACAAGTGAAAGTAAAGAAATAAAAAAATATATTAGAAAGTTTATTTTTCTCTATCTAAAAAAAATATTATGGCAATGGTTCGGCAGATGTTTTTTAAAATATCTACGTTTCATCAGCTATCTAACGAGGTATAACAATCTAGGGTTTGTATTACATTTCGTGGAAAAAAAGTAAAAGCTCGCAACGAATACATAACTCGCTACCCCGGTCGTCGAGTGCCGGATGTGGCCGTTTTTGACAGAGTCTATCGAAGACTTCGAGAAACTGGCTCTGTTTTGAGACGAAATACAGACATGGGAAGACCACGAATTGGTGACGAAGAACAGGACAATGAGATAGTGCAACGCTTTCGAGCGGATCCGACTACTTCCACTAATATTGTTGCCCGTGATCTGGGACTTTCGCAATGGAGAGTGTGGTTTACAGTGCATACTGCTGGCCTATACCCGTACCATTACACGCCGGTACACGTTATTGAAGAAGGAGACCCCGCGAGAAGATTGGACTTTTGCAGATTTATGCTAAATGCTGACGTAGAAGACCCAGATTTTCTAAGAAATATCTTGTGGACGGATGAGCCCAAATTTGATAAAGATGGCATAACTAACTATCACAACGCCCATTACTGGGCCCCAAAAGAGCTAAGGAATCCCAATAAGAAAAGAGTGAAGGGGTCCCAACGAAGATTCAGCGTGAATGTGTGGATGGGCATTATCTCCAATCATTTGATTGGACCTTACTTTCTCCCGGATAATCTAAATGGGGAAAGCTACGAAAATTTCCTGAGAGCAGACTTAAGTGATTTGCTGGATGATCTGCCACTCAACCTGATCAGGGACATGTGGTTCCAACACGATGGCTGCCCTGCCCATTTCAGGAGAAGTGTCAGAGACTGGCTGGACACAAATTATCCAAACAAATGGATAGGACGAGGTGGACCGTTGCCATGGCCAGCAAGAAGTCCGGACCTAACCCCCATGGATTTTCACGTGTGGGGGTGCATGAAAAGTCTTGTGTACAGCGAGCCGAATCCAGTTTCGTCTGTGGAAGACTTACGAGAAAGGATTGTGGATGCAGCCAATAAAATGAGGACCACGTTAATCACTGGAGTAGTAAAGACTGGTCTCCGTAGAAGGATGCGACAATGTATCATAAATAGAGGCGGCCATGTTGAACATGAACTGTAGAATAAGAAAAAGTTGTGTGAAAATCTTTAATAAATGACATTTCATGCTTACCTATTATTTTATTTTACTTTTTAGGGCTAAGTATAAATTTTCTTCTCCACTGTCGCCTATAAAACTAAATTTTTTTCAATGCATTTGAATAAAACCCTAGATTATTATACCTCGTTAGATAGCTGATGAAACGTAGATATTTTAAAAAACATCTGCCGAACAATTGATATAATATTTTTTTTAGATATCCCTTAGAGAAAAATAAACTTTCTAATATTTTTTTTTATTTCTTAACTTTCACTTGTCTACTACGGTCTATTCAATTAACTTATGCACTATTTTAATGATAGACGTCCTAAAGCATCTTATTACACATGTAAAAATGCAATAATAATAATAATAATAAGATACACAAAATAAACAAAAATATATTTAGTAGCCTAAAAATCGGCAATTTTCAATAAAAAAATTAAAAGTCGAATATCTCGAAAAGGGTTAAGTTTAGGGTAGGGTGTTTCATAGTGAAATAAGTCAGAAATGATGGGTACTCCAGGCCCTTAACGGATCTAGCACGATTTTTCCTGTAAACCTGTATATAAGACTTAGTGGTGAACTTTAAACGCCCCCATAAACTAGGGGCGACACAAAACCAAGTGGTGATCACAATAGGCCTCGTGGCCGCAGTGAAACGAAAGCCGCAAAAGCTAATAAAAAAAAATACAAAAAAAAAGTGCCACTCCGGGAGTGCCGACAGAAGTGAAAACTTGAGCAATTACATGTGTATTTTTTGAATCGTCAAGAACGTAGTCGGTAACGGTAACAGTGTCGCGAGTTTAATGGTTTTTCCCCCTCTCAAAAAATGCACAACGCGCCTAAAGAAGATAAACGAAACGTCTTCAAAAAAAAATTTGGATGTTGCAAAATTATCATGATGGATGTCGCATAAACATGAAAATTTACTAAGAAAGTTGTCTTATGCCCCTCTACAAACTAAAAAAAATCTAATTATATACAGAGGTGTCGGTAACAGTCGCGAGTTCAATGGTTTTTTCCCTATCTCAACATACTTCCCCGGGCGAGCCCTTTCACAAGGAACTCTTAAAGGTAATTTACATCTAATTTTACAAGGTGATAAAATAGCTGTTTACTTTTTACTTTCTTATTTACTCACATAAAGAAATATGGTAATTACTTCTTCGTTAAAGTATAATACACAATTATATATGTATTGCAAGTTCTGAATGGGCTATTATAAGTTTGCCCGTTAATAATCATGACTTTTTCTTGCTTATAATAAAGCCGTATTGATCTCCAGCCATAATTAAACATAATAAGATAATTTCGAAAAGTAATTACGGATAGTGTAATGAAGTGTTCAATGCTGAACGATTGTAGTGCGCGCTAAGTTACTATGCGCTTCAGATATTCTAAAAGCTATCTATACAGGTGGTTTGGACGGACGGTTTGGACAGGTGGTTGGTGGTTTGGATGGAGGTGGTTGGTTACGGACGATATTCAAGTGACGGTTTCTCAAAACATAAAAAAAGACTTCTCGAAAAAAAAATCTACTAGTTATATTATCAAATTTTAAAGAAAATCGACTAAGTATACGTGATTAATTCGATATAAAACTTACTGCCTAATTTTGCAATTGACATCCAAAAAATAAAGGCCGATTTGGTATCTCTTTTGGAAATGGCGGGTTTTGGGTTAGAAAGGGACAACAAGAGATATCTCGAGACGTTACCAATACAGTATCTGTGGTTAGATGGCAAGCAATATGCAATAGCACAACATAAGTATAATAAAGTGTTTCTTTTTACATGCCAAAATAAATTTCACATTTCTATGGTAAACATTTCACAAATGTATTTATTATGCTCATCTAAATAACCTAGAAAAAAAGCTAAACTCGCTGTTGCAACTTGACTTGACACCCCATTATTATCCCATTGGACATGACTTATGGTATAAAAAGTAGCCTATATGTTAATCCAGGTTATGTACGTACATACCACATTTCATTGAAATCGGTTCAGCCACTACTACGTGAGTAACAAACAAACAAATATCCAAACTTTCGTATTTATAATATTAGCGTGATAGGCTAGCGTTTGACCACGATCTCGCCTGATGGTAAGCGATAATGCAGTCTACGATGGTACACGCTTGCCAAGAAAAAACCTCTAGTTTGTAGTTATCAGGAAACACAGACTCAAGCAAGGCGTTCCACTCCTTGGCGGTGCGCATAATAAAGGTGGAAGAGTACCGCTTTGTGCGTATGGGAGGTATGTCTACCATGTAGCGGTGGCGCATCGCGGAGCGTCTGGTTGTCTGATGGTAGAATGGGGATGGTGGGATCAGATTGAAAACCTCCGCAGCACACTCTCCAAAATGTATGCGATAATAAACCGAGAGGCTTGCAACCTTTCGACGATGCTCAAGGCTGTGGAGCCTTGCATACTCGTCATTGCAAATGAACTTCTTGGCTCTTCTCTCAATTGAATCTAGAGCATCCAGCTGGTATTTCGCTGATCCGTCCTCGAGGTGATAACAGAGGGCTTAGCCAAGTTACAGTCGATTAGCGATGACGCTAGTCGATACGTCCGCAAATGTATGGGATTTGACACATGCTATAGAAATATGACGTCATTCAGCGACAACAAATGTATGTAGAAGTCGAATAGATTCGTGGCGAATGACATTTGGCTACGGGCCCAGTACTCCAGACATGATCGGATTTGTGCTTGGTATAGGTTTATAATAATATACTACTTACATTACATACACTTATAACTTTATATTCCACAACATTTTTATCAACACGTAACTTGAAAAACATAAACATATTTTTAATTGTTATTTAGATTAAATGAGCAGTAAATTTGATTATTTAAGTTTAATACACATAATACTTATGATTCAATAAGATACGAAACACGAAACAAATTATAATACGAAAATATTTAAACATTCCCAAGAATAAAGTATAAATTAAGTGAACTAAATGTGGATAGTTTATATGCGTTTAACGTTTTACTGTGTTTTTACACCTTGCTTTAGCCGTAATGGCCTAGTGGGATACATCTCGATTTCCGATCCAAAGCTAGGTTCAAACCCCAGCCGTACACCAATGAATTTTTGTATTCCAAATAATAAGTGCGCATTTACACACGTTCTAAAAACGGCGAAGGAAAATATCGTGAGGAGGTGGTTTAACTTTGATAAACATTTATATTCTGCGGATTAAGGGCGACTAAACTTAGGGGATGGTGTTAGTTCTAAAATCCTGTCCTACGGTCCTGTCGGCACTATAGCGGTTGCAGCCCAGCTTATTCTGCAATTTACTATATACCTATTGATGGACATGTCACACAGCGCTATCTAGCCCCAAACTAAGCAGAGCTTGTACAATGGGAGCCAGGTAACTGATAGAATACTTATATACTTTTTTTTGTAAAAACATACTTATCATAGATCGAAAAACATCCAGACCCGTAGTCATGCAACCATTTGTTTCGCGGCAGGAATCGAACCCGCTACCTCCTGCTTCCAGCCGGCTATTCGTCCACTGCGCCACGGAGGTAGTCAAATAAGCCACTGTATAAATCATGTTAGTAAGACAGGTCACGCACTTTCCGTTTACCGTTTCACTTGCTCTTACGAACTTGCCTACCGCATGTTTATTGGAAGCGTGCTGTAAACCCAACATTCTATTGACATAGCTCGTGTGAAAATGAAGGCTGTATTTATTGATCAATCTATCAATTCAGCGCGGCACGGATATTTCGAATTACCATTTGTTATTGAGGCTCTGAGCAATCTAAGGATGGCCTAGAGCAAAGGTAGGTACTATAAATTTAATTAATGATCAAGTGGATGTGTTTTATATATACTTTAATTTAATGAAAGTTGTTTAAAGGTAGGGTTTAATATAAGTATTTTTATCATCATCATCATCATTTTTTATCATCGTCCTCCATAGATTCACAGAACGATCGATCTTGTGCAGCTTGCACCCAACTGCACCCAAGTCCCAGTAACGTTTGTTAGTTCGACTTTCTATCTAGTGGGGGGCCGTCCTACTACGCTTACCAGTACGTGGTTTCCACTCGGAAACCTTTCTGTCCCAAGAGCCGAGCCGTCAGTGCATCGAGCTATATGCTATTTAATACTACTATATAATACTACAATTAAATGGGTTGTCGAAACACACTTGCTTTTGGATGTTACCGGTTACGCATCAAGATTGTATTTTATTGTTTTTGGCCTTTATTGAAGTGAAAACTTCTTTAGGCGCGTTGGACATTTTTTGAGATGGGAAAAAACCATTGAACTCGCGACACTGTTACCGTTACCGACACCTATGTTATATAAGTAGTGAAAACCTCTTTAGGCGCGTTGGGCATTTTTTGAGATGGAAAAAAACCATTGAACTCGCGCTACTGTTACCGTTACCGACACCTCTGTATACAAGTAGTGAAAATTTCTTTAGGTGCGTTGGGCATTTTTTGAAATGGGAAAAAACTTGCGACACTGTTACCGTTACCGACACCTCTGTATTTAAGTAGTGAAATCTTCTTTAGGCGCGTTCGGTATTTTTTGAGATGGGAAAAAACCATTGAACTCGCGATACTGTTACCGTTACCGACACCTCTGTATATAAGTAGTGAAAAATTATTTAGGCGGATTGGGCACTTTTTGAGATGGGACAAAACCATTGAACTCGCGACACTGTTACCGTTACCGACACCTCTGTATATAAGTAGTGAAAAATTATTTAGGCGGATTGGGCACTTTTTGAGATGGGACAAAACCATTGAACTCGCGACACTGTTACCGTTACCGACACCTCTGTATATAAGTAGTGAAAAATTATTTAGGCGGATTGGGCACTTTTTGAGATGGGACAAAACCATGGGACAAAAACTCGCGACACAGTTTTCACTTCTGTCGGCACCGGAGTGCGTCTTTTTTTTCTAAATCAATATCATCAAAATCCACCGGAATACGTCCAAATAAAAGCCTGAGCTTTGTTTCGTTCTTCGTTTTTCAAGCTGTATCATACAGTGTTTTAAAAGGAAATATTTACACAATTAAAAACTGACACCCCCTCCCCACCCTTTTTTTGCGTCGAGGCTTAAAACCGATCTAACTAAAAACCACTACAGTTAAAATAGCTTTCTATTAAAAAAAACCGCGTCCAAATCGGTCCGTCCATTAGGGAACTACGACATACTATCAATAACAGTTGATTAGCGTGTACGATTACGGATGTACAAAAGATCGCTTACGGCCCTTGTATAACAATATACTAAAAACCTTCTTTAAGCTCTCGTCAGACTAAAGTGTGAGCATGGTGTGTGAGGCACTCAGATTTAATCAGAGTTTGGATAATGAAAATTGTTTTGTTTAACTATGACTAGATTTAACCAAAGAGTTCAGAAAATGCAAACTTTTTAGTTTAACTATGATATGCTTACACGAACGGACAGATGACGTTTTCATACGTATGCGATTTTTGATAATTGGCGCTGTTATAATTTATCATAATAACAGCTCTTACAAAGGTAAACAATACTGAACTATCTTTGTAACTAATGGCAACTTCCGCAACGATGCCTAATCGTTATTAGTGCCTAAATATGATTAAGAGAGTTGTCAAATCATATAACTAATTTAAACATGTTTAATCGCTAATTACGTTTAAGGATCTTTACGTAAGCCAGGCTACAAGATATTTTGAAATGCCGATAGTTCGAGTTTCCAAAGACTGGCTACATGACAGTAATTACTTTTGATCTTATGCAAGGTAATGACGAAGCTCACTCTTGTTGCAAAAGTGTTAGACTATAATAAACATCTTAATATATATAAATCTCGTGTCACAATGTTTGTCCTCAATGGACTCCTAAACCACTTAACCGATTATAATAAAATTCGCACACCATGTGCAGTTCGATCCAACTTGAGAGATAGGATAGTTTAAATCTCAAATTATAGTCGCAATTTTAATTTATTGCTAATTATTTGTCTGTTATTATTTGACAGTCACAATTATCTGTTAACTCCAAATGATTCTAACAGATGTCGATACCTTTCGACTGGGTTGAGTAAGTAATCAATAGATGGTGCTGCTATGGTAAACCGACAAATCTAATATATATAAATCTCCTTTATGCGAAAGTTAGGATGTTGGTTTGTTACTCAATCACGCCGTAACGGCTGAACCGATTTCGATGAAATTTGGTATATACGTATATTATAACTTGGATTACCTCATAGGCTATTTTTTATCATATAAATCAGGTCTCATGGGGTAAAAATGGGGTGTCAAAATTTCAATGAAAAAATCATTTTGATCTTTGCGCGTGCGAAGCCGCTGGCGGGTCAGCTAGTAGATTATAAATAATACATTTTGCTGGACTTTTCACACAGCGCTATCTAGCCCCAAACTAAACAGAGCCTCTACCAGGTAACTGATAGAATACATATATCATTAATTTTTTTTTATAAATTCATGCATATTGTTACGAGCTGAGGGTTCGGGATAAAATAATGAAAATCGATCTAACCAAAATAAGACTTTTATTCAACACTAAAACGATAAATACCCGAACTTGGTCACACGTAATCACAACACACTAATTCACACCACTGTTGCACAATAAACCACTAAAAGTCACCGAAATGTTCGCACGTATAGCCAAACCCAGGGCTGTCTCTCTGGCCTATTTATACCGCGCACAGTTCATAACACTCGAACGTTCTCGATCGTTCCAGGAAAGTGTAGGTATTTCGTAGGTAAAAACGTAGCGTGTAGGTATATTCGATACCAAGTATTACCTATTCTGTGACACAGTAGGTAAGCCGAGAGCCATCGAGAAATACAGACTATTACTTATTCTGTGACAGGCTCGGCGTAAATATCAACTTATTACTTATAAGGTTATCTGAAAGAGAATGATCTTTACCATTAAATTCACATTTGTACTAGTTTTATAAGTGCAATAAAGTATTTTCAGTCAATCAATCAATACTTATTGTAATAAAAAAACATCCAGAACGGAACAAATATCTATAGATTATGCAAACATTTGTTCCGCAGCTGGAAACGAACCCGCTACCTTCTGCGTCTCAGTCAGCTATTCGCCCGCTACGCCACGGACGTCGTCAAACTAGCAGATGAACTAGCTGTCGCCAGTGGTTTCACACGCGTCGTTTATCAATAAAAACACTACCTTCTGTGCAGTCGAGTAAAAAATAGTAGCCTATGTCCCAATCCCGGTCATTATCCTATTTCAAATTTCACCGAAATCGGTCCAACCGTTTATTGGTGAAAACTTAACAAACAGACAGACAGAGACAGTTAGGTACTTATTAGGAGACAGTAGGTATTTTATAATATTATTAGGATATTTGTTCTCTACAGGGTACAGGTATAAATTCACCTGTACCCTGTAGAGAACATACTAGTATTATAAGGAGACAGTAGGTATTTTATAATATTATTAGGATATATATGTTCTCTACAGGGTATAGGTGAATTTATACCTGTACCCTGTAAAGAACAAATATCCTAATAACATTATAAAATACCTACTGTCTCCTTATAAGTACCTAACTGTCTCTGTCTGTTTGTTTGTTAAGTTTTCACAAATAAACGGTTGGACCGATTTCGATGAAATTTGAAATAGGATAATGACCGGGATTGGTGTTTTGAGGCTCTTCCCGTGTTACAGAAAGCAATGTGTTGTTTATCATCATCATCACCGTAGGGGCACACTACATACAGAATAGCTGACTCGTTTAAGTCATACCTAAATAGATGTTCGCTGTTGCAGTGCGCCCACGCCAGTCGTCTCTCCACGCTCATTCAGTAAATACATACACAATTGTAGAAATATAAATTGGTGATTAGAAGATGCTCATGCTCTACTCATGCCAACCTCATCACGAAGAAAGGATTAAAAAGTATTTTAGGGGTTGCATCATCATTAATGATTATCCCGAACCACTAAAATTACTATATCAGTCATAGGACGTCTACTGCTGAACATAGGCCGCCTCCATACATTTTCAGAGCAACCTATTTTGTGCGACCTGCACCCAACGGCTCCCAGAAACCTTTATCAGGTCGTCTTTCCATCTCATGGTGGCCGTCTTACACTTACCCGTACGTGATCTCTAGTCTCCGCCCCAACGACCGTCAGTTCTTCGAGCTATATAGCCCGCCCACTGCCATCTTAGTTTGCTAATACTCTTGGCTATGTCGAACTTCATAGTTACGATTTAATTATGAAGTTGTAAGTCTACTTTCTCATGCAATGCAGCGTCTTTAGACAAGTCGATTGGTATTGAATTTAACTTTAATTAACGAAAACTACGAGTGAAACCATCCATAGAAACGTGTCCAATACTTACAATTTCATCGTATAAGTGTAAAATCGCACTAGATATTTATAATAAGTACAATTTCAGCCTACTACTGCGAAACTTGTAATTTTAGAGTTGGTTTTTCGTATTTTATGGTTTATCTAGATTATTTACCTTCTTCAAACAAGAATGGAAACCTATATGTACTTATCAATTAGTTGCTTGGAGACACTTTCATCTGGTTGTGATCTGAAGCAGTTGAGCTATCTATAGATTGTTTGCAACGGTCTTTAGATGATTCCACTTTTTCTTTGTATTTAAAAAAAGTAATGTAAATATTGGGGAAATGTCCACCAGCGAGTTGGGTCACCGTGGGTCGTAAGTGGTTCAGACTGGCACAAGATCGGAAAGAATGGCAGAAACAAAGAGAGGTCTATGCCCAGCAGTGGGTCGATACGGGCTGATAATGATGATGATTTAAATATTATTTCTGTTTTAAGTATTCATACTCATATATATATATATATTTATTAACAAAATGAATATAACATTACTTTATAATTTTAAAAATGCAAAAGAAATAGTTGAATCATCTGAATACTGATCTAAAGAATTATCTGTAGGAAAGACAACTGCGCCAGATCACTACCAGGAGGTACTTATAGGTAGATGCATCGGAACGAACCTCTTATTTATTTAAAATGAAACTACCCAGACTGGCTTTTCCACAGAACTGTTACTGAAGGTTCTCTAAAGGAGTATTTTATTACCGTTGGTCAATTTAGAGCAGACCACCGTAGCGTGAGTCAATGTGATTTATTTACGATGACGTGTCAATGCGGCTTCACACCACAAAAGGGTGTGAAATTGCATTCAAAACTTTTTATTAAATTATATGTTTTTTTTAAATTCATTTCAGTAGATAATTAAAATGTGCTTTCACTACGTCTACAATAACGTATATGCTGCGTGTTTTGTTATGTACGACATTAAATGAAAACA
This sequence comes from Philereme transversata, assembly GCA_963924445.1. Taxonomy (NCBI): domain Eukaryota; kingdom Metazoa; phylum Arthropoda; class Insecta; order Lepidoptera; family Geometridae; genus Philereme; species Philereme transversata. Next base: position 17,068,404 of record OZ004345.1, read on the forward strand.
CGGGTAGGGCTAATGGCTAGTATTGTTGTAAATATGGTTTATGTATATTAAATAAATTACCATAGAAAGTTTTAAATTTTCAAGTACCCTTAATATCGAATCCTAAAATATGAATGAAACAGCTTTTATAAAACAGGTAAACGAATCATATTCATTCATGATGTAAGTAGGTACCTGTTATACTGACTAAGCGGCATCGTCGCAAAGGCACCGCCGATTTACGTTAAAAATGGTTTATTGGAATGTATCATATTATACATATTATTTTATATATAATTAAAGCTACCGGTATGAAACCCCTCTCTAAAATAAGTTAATACGATTCCGGATGTATGTGTTATATTAATGTCGTTCACAACAAAAAAGGTTGTATATAAAAATCAATTGCTGTTCGTTAGTCTCGCTAAAACTCAAAAACGGCTTGACCGATTTTGATAAAACAAATGTGTGTTTAAGTGGGTCCTTGGATGGTTTAGATTTACAATTGGACCAGGTGGCGCTCTTGTCGACCCTGAAAATTGCGGATGAAGACGCGGGCATACAACTAGCCACACTAATAGTATAAATGCGAAAGTTTGGATGTTTGTTTATTTATTTGTACAATTAATGCTAGTTTTTATCCTATTAATCAGTTCCCATGAGATAAAAATAGGATGTCAACGTTTATATATATATTTTTGCACCCCAGAACAACGCGGGCGTAGCAGCTGGCAACAGCTAGTATTCAATAAATAAAAGGCTGCTTTTCATATTAAATTTGTAGATACAAATTCTAGTTTTTTTATTTGTTAATTAATATAGTCGTCTATTGTTAAGTCATCTACATTGAAAGTTACGGCACATACCAATGATTATGGCCCATTGCACCTGATGTTACAGCCACCTGTCGTTACTTACTGTAATTTCATGTATTCAAAAATAATTATCATGTGCTAAATCCATTTGTGTTTGATAAATCGATTATCCCTAAGCTCCTTGTTAAAAAGGCTAGGTAATTTAATTAAAAAACATCAACTCAAAAGCGGTTATTCAATTACGAAGATACACATCAATATAGTGAAATTGCGTGGACTAGCGATTTTATCGAGCAGAACTAATGTTGTGATTTACTATGGATAAAGCGCCGTGTTACTAATAGATTTTTTATCCTTTGCCATAACGAAGAATCAGAATAAAAGCAAACGCATTAACCTACTTACAATCTGTAAACATTTATCAACATTTATCTTACCAGTTTTAGTGATCATGCTTTTAAACTGAAAAATGTGCAAATTCTATTTTGCTGCAAAATTGACGTATAGAGGAGGGGGCAGGTTAATGCATTGTAGGTCACACATGTTTGAAATGGGTCATCGTAGGTCGCATTTCTAACATGCGTGACCTACGAGGCAATTCTCTGTTATAGGCGATGGTTACCACTTCACATCAGGTAGGCCATAAGCTTGTTCGATCTCTATGGAGTATAAAATATATATATATATTTATAAAGGTATATAAAACCTGTTTTGTTACGTACGACATTAATTTAAAATACGTATCCGGAATTGTATTAACTGATTTTAGAGGTCGGTTTAATACCGGTAGCTTGATTATTTATCTAGTAATCGATGCATTTCCCATAAACAATTTTTCACGGCGGTTCCTTTGCGACGATGCCGCTTAGTCAGTTTAACAGATACTACTACTTATATGATGAATGAATATGATTTGTTTACCTATTTTATAAAGGCTGTTTTATTGATATTTAAGGATTTGATATTAAGGTTATTTGAAATTTTTTTTTTCTGGGGTAATGAATTAGAAAAAACCTATTTTATAACAATACTAGCCATTAGTCCAAGCCGTGTTTTCATTTAATGTCGTGCATAACAAAACTCGTAGTATAATGCTTAGTAAGTAGTATGTAGTATAGTATAAATCTATTAGTGCAAAAATTCGTATCTGGTTCTATACCAGCAAGCAAGGTAGACCACCCTTCCGTACTTCTGCCTAGAGGCAAACGTGTGAATCGACATTTAATAAAATATTTAGCAGGCTAATGTGATTTTAATGATCTCAACCACAACGAGCTACGGAAGATTTTTTTATGGTAATGTCCAAACAACTACTCACTCGTAAACGTAATTCAGGAAGCAAATGTAGGAAATATTATGGTTATGATTGATTATAGCGGCTAGTGAAGCGATTATAGCGGTTTTAAGATGCATCGTAGATAAATTATAACTAAAATAATTTAGACGCGTAATTTATTGCAGAAAAGTCTACTAAAAACTAAACAACCTTTACAACGATAGAGTAAAAGAGGGGTGCTATAAGATTGATGTTATGATTGTCTGTGTGTCTGTATGTCATTTTGTCTGATCCATCGTAGTTACCAAACTGTAGAGTTCCTACCCAGGCTTCAAATGATAGGCTTGGTACGTAGCAAAAGTTGACTGTATTTTCTTTCTTCTTAGTTACTAGTTTACAAGGTATAAATCGCGTACTTGATGATCACAATTTTTCCGTTCAAATCGGTTTAAATTATGCAAAAATAGTCCTCGCCCTAGCCATGGTGCGGGGATCGTAATATACATTTTCACAAATCATCTTCTACAATTCTTACTACATCGAAGTTTCCAGAAAAGTTAGACGGGGACTTACATACAGCTATCTCGCTCTTTTTGACCGTTACATCTTATAGCTACCTATAGGTACATTTGAATCTGATTCGATCCTATAACTACCTACTACATATAAATCTAGATTCGATCCTATCCCGTCTTTGATCGTCCGTTACACAAACGGATGACCGATTAGGGATCGATTTTTTTAATTTGCATTTCCTTCTCTACTTTTATCTCGTTTAGCTTATCACTGTGGTAACCTCAAACTAGGAATATTTTTTTTACATATATCAATTGCATATGATTTATACAAGCGCCAGGTGATAAATGACTGCATTAGCTGATAAAGGATGCAACTGCCCGGGACAGGATTTTAGATACCACTTGTTTAATGCACTACTTGGCAAAAGTAGTGTTAGACATAACCTACAAATATAATACAGTTCGTGGTCGGCATCTGGTGTTTTGAATCTCTGCAGTTTCGTTTTGCCCTACAATATAGGATATTAATTTTATACGCGGCCGATGCACGCGAATCGATAGCGGCATCGTATCGAGACAATCTATTAACCGAATGCATTCGATTATTGATTTCGTAATTAAATCGCGCCGGTGGGCGTCACAGCGGTAATTTTAATCGACGAATTTTACTGATTTGTTGACTTTTGATATTATGCTGTATGGAAATTAAACTGAGCTATTCAATATACTGTATCTTTGACTCGTTACAGTTTTTTATACTTTGTGTACATACGTCATTGAATGGAAAATATCGGCCTTCATTGTGCGCTAACTACTACTAACTAGGGATTTTTAAATCCAAAATGCTTCCTAATAAAGAAAGTCTTCCAAAATGACGATAATCAGTAAACATTTTGAATTGTATTTTGCATCGCATTACAGTAATTTTGTGTGTAATGTCCCCCGGCTTGCCCGGCAGAGCAGAGTTATGGCGTTACAGGGCTTACACAAACCAGCGCGATAACATAATTATTCACCCGCGATTGCTTTATTGCTACGTATGCAAACATTTTAACCTTAATCCACACCAGTCAACGGACACCAAAGAAACACAAAAACCGCTCCTTAATCATGTCCCCCATAATCGATTTTTGAAAACCTGACTTATTTTTCGCCATCGGACCGGTCGCATTAAATAATCTCGATGGCCAATAAGACTAAATTGCACACAATTTTATCTCAGTGTTACGGCCGAGCTTTAAAATGCAATTAACGATTAATTAAGGTCGCTGTTTATAGTTTTTGCTGCCACAACAACGATGTTTTTCGCTTTAATAGGTGCGAGTATATATGCGGCCGCTTCGTCGAAACCGCTCCCGATTTAGTCACGTCTACAGATACGGAGTACAAAAAGAAATTCTCGTATTCGTTACGCCGAAAAAGGTTGTAGCATCACAATAGACAGGAGAGGACAGAAATAATTGGGACCCCCTGTCTTATGCCCGGGCCACACTAACGAGAAATGCCATTAATTATGGCGATAATGGACGTTAACTATAGGTGTAGCCACAACTTAACGGGATAATTTGACAATGGCATTAACAATGCCGTTTGGCGTTAGGCGATAGCTCAGGAGGCGGTATATCAAAGAGATTAACGCGAGAATTGATGCGATGAAGCGGCCACACTACGTATTGTCAGTGTGCGTCGAGAGCGCAACGGGTTCGGACGTATTTGTTTTTTTACGACGGATTTGCCTCAAAATCGCACGTTTTTGTCTATACGTTATGGCGACGGAGTGGAGTAACGAGAAAGTAATTACTTTTCTTGAGATTCTGCAAACAGAACCATGTTTGTGGGATCCGAAACTCAAAAGTTTCCAGAACCGTGGAACGCAAAGTGATGCTTGGCGCTGAATAATGAAAATATTACCTTTTCAAATAACTGTTGAAGAAATAAAAAAGAAGAAGGAAAGCCTAATGGGTTATTATAGAACCCATTTGAACAAAATTAAAAAAAACTTTGAAGTCCGGAGCTGGCAAAGATGACGTATATTCAACTAATTGGTTTGCATTCGAAACGATGGATAATATATGTATTAGGTACTTCAAAAGTATCTACACTTTGATACATGGTATGAATGTCAGATAAACAGACAGGAGAAAAAAACTGACAACAATGCAAAATAAAAAGTTTAATATAGTAATACCGGTCATTGTTATATTTGAAAACTAAATTTAAGCTAAATTTACTTATTAATATAATTATAAACTAAATTTAAACAAACAGAAAGACTTATAGTGTACGATTCCTGTGCAATTGTATCATCCACCATCTTCTTTTTCTTTGTTTCCGTTTTCTCTTTATTCGATAATGATTCAATAAAGTCAAATATTATAAATTTACACTCATGAAATATAGAGCTCTGTCGACGTCCATCTTGCCTGAATTGAAGTAAATTCAACGCCGTTTTTATCGCCAATAATGAGCATTCATGTTGACCGTTAAAGTGTAGCCACCCACTTTAATGCGTTAAAAAATATCGCAATAATTATCGAGATAATGGGCATTGACGTTAAACGCTAGTGTGGCCCCAGCATTAGAGGCTTCGAGCGGCTCATCAGTATGCGCGGCCTCACATGCCGGCAGGGGCAGCCGCCAGCCATTCATCCGCACCTCACAAGACCCTCGGCCCGGTACAAATTGCCTCAACCGAGCTACCTTTGTGAAAACAAAACGTGGCTTCTTTTTTCCTAAACTTTGGTGTTGTCGTGCCTTTTTATTAAATGAGCGATCGCAAAGACGTCGCGTCAGCCGGTCCATGACTCGCCGACCCCTGCCGAGCACTATCTGCGAAAACGATTTGGGTGTTTATTTCCATTTAAAAGTCAATCATTGTCATCAAGTAGCCCGTTCGAAAAGTTGGATTTGCATCCCCTTTTATAGGAAAAGCACGATTTCAGACCACTTAAATTATCGTTTAAGGTAATCCAGTAAACAAGCGACGATTGTCCCATTGATGGAGTTGAAAGAAGACAGCTTCAGCTCTCGAGAGTCGGAATATTTGATTAGAAGAACGCCGTCCATACTATAAAATAAATCGAGATGAATAGTCTAGCAATCGGCACCTTAAAATACAAATTGAATTAACATCAATTTTGCATAAACGCTGCCAGTGGTGGTGGGCGGCGAGTCTCGCCCAGGCGCATGCTGCGGCGGGCAGAGTGCCATCAATTAAATTTTAATTTCCGATCGCCAACGAATGAGTCGGCAACACTATAATTGGCCTGACCGCCGCGATGATTGCTTTATTGGTAACATGCGCTCTCCTCGCGATGTCGCATCGGGAATTCGCGTGATAATCGGTGGCATTTTAATTTCAATATGCCGCGCCGCAATCTTACTGGATATCTTCAAAAACAAACCTAAAAAGTCCATCTGGGCCCGAGGACGTAGGCGTAGCGGTCCCGAGTCGTACTCCAAATTTAAATAACTTGTTTCGGCTACCGCTGACAAAGCCCTGATCGAGCCTTCCTTTTCTTCTCGAGGGCAGGTACTCGGTGGCTCAATTTCGGAGACGCGGACGAGTCGGTGTCCTTATGAACTCGAAGTGACGCGCGGCGCAGGTAGCGTGTTTTTGCAGGATCTTACCTAATACGAGACCTCGACCGCATGCTATCACTTTTTTATTTTGTTTATATCATGACCTTGCACGAGTCTGGCTCGTGACTCCGCAGGCACAAAGAGTTGAGGCAAAAACCGTCGTCGTAAAGATTTCTTTTTGCCGTAAAGTTTTTGCGTAAATTATGCATTTGTGAAATACTGCAAGTAAATTAAAGAGGCTTTTTGTGGCTGCAGATGAAGACGCGGGTCCTGCGCGCGTGGAATGCCCTGTCTTGTTTATGTCAACTTATTATTCTTCGCTTTACTTTACATGTAACACGGTGCCACGATACTGTTTATGTAAATATTGCCTTCACGCAAATGTTCCTTTTCTTGAGTTATGGAACTTGACTTACAGGTAATAAACGTCGAAGCAACAGATCTTTAAATAAAATCATGATATCTTGATCGTGGGATGAAAGGAATTCAATAAAGTTTACTACAATAATTATACTGATTCTGCGTGGAATACGATACCATAGGCGATATTAAAGCTAAATTTTTATTTCCGTTGTTTTTCTAGGAAAAAGTTAGCCGTAGAACTTTTATCATTATGCAAACAGCATTATGGTGCAAAATATGTAGTGGCAAGAATCTTTTACAGGCCTCAGATTTTATTACCCAACATCAACATGTGTAATTTATATCATTGGAGAAGTAATAATTAATATCCCTGCACCTTCAACCAACGACTTGATTCCGCTTGCTTTTAGCCCACTTCAATCTACACCCATTAAAAATAAATACCTGTCCTGTCTGTTGGTATATGTAGAATTATCTTTTGATGGATTTGATGTCCCCTGGAGATTTAAATAGGAAAATAAAATTATAAAATTTGAGGAAAACTTTTTGTCCCATAACTTAAAAGGCTCTTAGACCGTTAAGCTATTGATCCTTTTTGGTCACCTAGCATTATTTACTTTTTAATTGTGACCTTTTTGCAGAGAGCAAAAAATGTGGTAAAAAAACTCAAATACAGGCACTTTCATCTGTGGTTGGCGTTTGTCGTGTAGCGTGTAGATACCTACTGATCGAGAGTAGCTAACGGGCTATAATGACTGCATTATGAAATTGCAATGCTTTTACAAGATTGTTGTATTGCAAGTGGAGTCACAGGCAAAACCTAGTAATCTTATAAAGGTGTTTTATAATATAATCAAAGAGTATAAAGCTTGCCGACGCACAAGCCATAAAGCAAACAGATTGCATCTAAGCCCGTCGCTACGTGCCTGCGTTCGGAGCTGAATAAGATGCGCACGCGCACCTCGAGTGCGATACGTGGAACATTGTTATTGCGCAATTAATGGAAAATGTTTGTTCTTAAGTACCTATCTTTTAGTTTATAATTATTTTTAATTTTTAATTAACAGTCTGTTAAATTGGTTTGAAAAAATTAAAGCTAAACTCTACCGTGGTAACACAGTATTTGATTAAACTTTGGTAGTACCTACCGCCAAAATAGTAACCTAACAGTAATTAGTTAAGGTTCTCGTGGCTAATAGCAGCTTTAATGTGTACGAAATGACGTTGCGTAACCCGCAAAAAAGGCGCACCATACATTTCAATCTTCCAGGAGTGGCTTGTACCTATTATCTCAATAATACATAGTAAGTGAAGAATATTCTGTGGTAACACAGCTCCGTGGGAACTTTCCAGGCATTCTTTTCTGACTATAAGGGAACATTCGCAGCAAAAATACTCGCATTTTCTTTAAAAACTTATTATAAAACTACAAGAGCATGTACCCTTGATAGCGCTTGATTATGAGAATCTTTGTTGTATTTATGTGAAACCATTTTAAGTAATGGCTCGAATAAAAAGCTCAAAAAATAGTTTAGTCGACGCTTTTTGAATAAAGTGGGCGTTGGACGTGACTGTACATGAGATGAGCGGACTTTTATGTTAAACAAGCTTTATTTCCATCTCGGAGTACAGTGGCCAGTTAAAGTTTCAAATAGCACTTAAATTCAGGGTCCTTTATGTTTATAACCATACAAATATTTTCTGAGAAGCATTACCAGAAGCAATACATTTATTTATTTTTATTATACTTAATTTATTATGATTACCACTTAATCTACACTACACAAAGGTTGGCTGGAAGAAAATGCTTATTCTTATATTATATGATTGTCTATGTCTACGTCTATTAGCATTTAGTTCGCTTATGTATTATTTCATTAGTGCAATAAAGAATTTTTTAATCGAATCTAATCTAATCTCTGTATCTGTTAGTTACGTTTTCACGACTAAACAGCTGAACCGATTTCGATAAAATTTTGGGTACAGATAGATTATGACTGGGATTGGGACAATGGCTACTTTTTACCTGATTATGCAGAAGGAGGGTAATGTTTTTACTGACGAACCACGTGTGCGAAGCCGCGGGTGGAAGCTAGTATTTTATAATTCAGCGTCCCTTCGGCCTGGGCGCTAGTAGGTATATATGCTGTGAGGATCCAAAACATAAATTTTCAATAAATACATTATTATTTCACAACTGTTAGTTCCTCAAACGGCCGCGAGAATTATTTTGTATAACAGAATCGCGGAATTTTACTATACCAATTATACAAACCAATTCATGAACGTTTCAGGAAGTTGCTACTTACTACTTGGTGTTGCCCTTAAATTCCTATAAATGCATTCGTGATCTGAAGCAAAAAACGCTACCAATACGGCCTATGCGCAGCCAAACTATTATCGAAGAACTTTTCCAAATATGAGAGGTAATCCTTCCCACCTCTAGTCTTCAAAAACATGTCAATAAGTTATACCTACGTATCTCTAAGTTCTAAGCCCACCAGCTATTAACAACATCAGGTAGGTGGCATTAGCTACCAAAGATGAGAGGCGTAAGCACGGGCGGTAAGGCGCACGACTGTGGAGATGAAGGGGGGGTTGGAAGGGGGGAGGGGGCAGGTCAGCGAGGCCGTGAGAACGCGCGCGCGACGCCGGTTCCCAGGCACGCGCCGCCCGCGCCCTGCGCGAGCGCAGCGCACGCTGGCCATACTGGAACAAGGAAATGCTAATCATTTTTGTTCTAGTTTTCTTTCCAAGTTTACCGGCTGAATTAGGTTTCCCTAATATATTTAAAGAGTGACCGATCTTGACGAGAAGTTGTCCTGCCAAAGCACAACATACGGTAGCGCTAACCAAACTGGAAGTTAGTCTTGCGTGAGCACAATGCACACCAAGCATATCGAAACAAGGAATTGATAGAAAGCTTTGGTCTAGTTTACCTTTTTCATGTTTGCAAGTTTTCTTACGTGGGTAAAACTCACGCTTGCTTTTACTAGAGCGAGGAATTGATAGTGACCTACGTTCAAGATTAATTTTCTTTAAAGGTATTTTGATGCTGCACGAAACTTTTGGTCTAAATAACCTGTTACCGCTGGCTTTGAAAAATAAGTAACCGCTATTACAAATCTGTGTGGACTAGCAAAAAAGGGCAATTAGAACGCTGTATAATAAAGAGGGGAGCTTTTCTGAGAAGTTAGGCATGACTCCTCAAACCACAATTTATATTTTCCATTCTTGAATCTTAGTGTACCAAAGATAAGATAAGATAACTCTTTATTGTTCACCAAAATGGTGGTCGGTTTGGCGGTCTCATCGCTAAAAGCGATCTCTTCCAGACAACCGTTGTATGGACAGGATAATACTTGATCACATGAAGGAATCAATCTACATAATATGTAATATAATGATAAAAACATACCTACATACTATAAACCTAAAATAATAATAATAATAGAAATTTAACGATAGCACACAGGGACAGATAATGAGATAACAAGATTTTAAGATCCAAGATTAACTAATGTGGTTTTAGTATTCGCTAGGATACCATCAGAATTTTGAAAATGCCGAGCGTAACCTGGTAGTTGGCGATAAGATCAGCATCCCGTTTGACCAGCGTGCGTGCAAGACAGCCCGAGGTCGCGCCGTCTGCCGCCAACCGTGGGACGGAGCCTCTCAGCACGAGAGCTAACGCCCATTTCGACGACCTCCATCGAGATCAATGGTATCTGTTTCTCCGGGAATCATACCTAAGAACGAGAGGGTGACCTCTGTAGCGTGGTGGGTGAGTCGACTTAGTTACTACTCAGCGACCTGAGTGTGTCTTGGCTTCCGATAGAAGTCGCTGTTTTGGTCTGTCCTGTACAGTTGCCCGCCAGTTATCCGCTTGTAGCTTACGCAGGTCCGCTTCCACTACATCTTTCCAGCAGCGGTACCGTGGGCGCCCAAAGGTTAAAGAGTGAGTCGACTTTGGCAAATTTTTGTTTCGTGCACGACAAATCCATGATCTGCATTTTTTGCCGGCTCTAGGTATAGAGGCGATACTGGGAACGCTAGCTGTGTGGGGCAGGAGCACGTACATATGTGACGTTGGGTGTTAGTATAGTAGGGTTTTTAGTTTTACGGCAAGAACTACGAAGTTCAGTCTAACAGATTTTTTGACTTGAAAGTCCTAAGAAGTTCCTTAGTCATTAAGAGAGGTTATACTTTGTTATAGGCGATGGTTGCCAATTAATTCAGGTGGGCCATAGGCTGGCAAAAAGCGCTTCGATTTCCCCTGTTCAAAACATCTCCAGCTCTCTGACTACAACTAAGCTATACGTCTAGCACCATACCTAGCATGCCACCACACCAAGTGACTTCTATCTAATCTACGACCACACGTACATACCTACTGTGATTTATGAGTGTTACCTACAAGCAAAACATGATATATTTAAATCATTAAAGCCTTAGGTGGTCTTATTATAAGATAATCGTATATATTTTAATCATAAAAGGCAGTTTTGCGCTTCTAGAATTTTACACCATGTCTTGTTGACCAAAATAAAATTCTAGACCTGAAATTTCCGGAAACTGTTTGGAAAACTGTGTATTAACATTTAAAAACTTTGTGAGGTGATTTTGTATGAAGTATGACTTTAAATAACTGAATTACTATGCTCATATGTGCTAATTAAATCATTTATCCAATTCAATAGAATCCTTCATTTGTCTTCATCATCATTGTCCTTCATCTTATGCCAGTCAGTAGTGGTATGGGTGTGGAGCCTACCATCCACAAGACACCTTTAAATATTTAAATGCACGTGTATCTCAATCGTGCCTTCACATTATGCATTCATATTCGTGGCAGTGACTGCGTCATTTCTAATTTATGCGCGGTCGTGCCCAGCTCGCCTCCTGCGCCCGCGCACGCGCGGCTCGTGATCCGCTGATCCCACCGAGAATTAGATCCTGCCGCCTCTCGATTCAATTCACCACTTTAACAAAGCCTCCACCTGTTTAACTTGCTACTCAAGAAGCTTCAGCTCTGATGGGTCAGGTTGTAATGGCTGAGGATACAAAGATCTGCGCATGCGTGAGGATCCTTCAGTCACGCTTCACATTCAAGCCGCTCTATTCTCAAGATCGGGTGTCAGCTATTGATTGATATGTTTGTTTGACTGCTCGTATTTGGTTCATTCATCTATCAATTGTGTCATGTTAACAAAACTCTTGAATTTACTTACCCAGCGGTAGATTAAGTCAGTTCAAACAATTCAATGGCACGTGATGATTAGGAGAACCACCGATATAAGAGTACATAAGAGTTTATTTATATATTATTTGTATGTATTTAAGTTTATGGTATATATTATTTTATGGGTTCTGTTTATGTATGTTTTATGTATGCTTAAAGGTACTCGCTGCCGGTAGCTATCAGATGTGCCAAGTCACTTGCCATTTTTAAACGTATGGTCAGAGAACACTATCTGAGTATTTGTCGCTAAATATATATGTATTTATTATTAATTAATATGTTTCTTAAATAAGTCTAAGTATGTATATATAAATTGTTAAGAGTAGTTATTATTTAGGTTCATTCATGTAATTTTCATTTATGTAATTTTTATATTTTATATTTATATATCATTAGTGTTAGTATGTATGTACATGTAATATGTTAGGTACACCATTACACCCCAGGTAATGTCCACACAATCCATTCCATCCAAAGGTTGTCGGGTAGAGATCGCTATTTAGCGATAAGACCGTAAATTGTATCCATAGATTTACGTAGTTGTTTTTTATATGTATTTGTTTCGTGGTGTGCAATAAAGAATTATCTAATCTAATCTAATTTACTCTTACACCGCCGTATTTTGATTTTAGTTTATCCAAAGGTTGTCTGGAAGAGATCGCTTTTAGCGATAAGACCGTCCATTGTACCGTTATTTATTGGTTATTGCCTTTGCTACTGTATTTTTGTTTGGTGTGCAATAAAGAGTATTTAATTCATTCATTAATTCATAAGTAAAGTGGTTTACCTGTTTTTTTATACGAGGGGCACACTAAAAGTTTCCGCAATCAATAATAAAAAAATACTATTAATGGTCAAAAATGAATTTATTGTTTCTCAAAATATTCTCCCTTTGCGTCAATGCACTTTTTCATACGATTGAACCAATTTCGAATACATTTGTGCCACTCCTCCGTGGTGATATCAGATACATGTTTTTCATACTCTTCGACAGCCTCTTCTAGTGATGAAAACCGTTGATCGCGTAATTGGTTCTTGATTTTTGGGAATAGAAAAAAGTCACACGGTACCAGGTCAGGACTGTATGCTGGATGACTCATAAGTTGTAAGTTTTTCGCCTACAAAAACTCATTTGTCTGTCTGGCCGTGTGGGAACTTGCATTGTCGTGGTGCAAGATGATACGGTGTTTACCGTTATTTTCACGGAGTTTGTATATAATTTCCGGTAAACAAATGGTCGTGTACCAGTCACTACTCACTGTACGACGATATTCTAAAGCAACAATAGCCACGTGTCCAGTTTTATTAAAAAAAGAAGCAATCATCCGCTTCGAAGTACTTTTCACGCACGCCACTTTGGTTGGTTTCGGCTCATCTCGAAAGACCCATACGCTCGATTGCTGCTTTGTTTTGGGATCGTAGCTATTAATCCATGTTTCGTCGCCTGTTACTATGTCGCACACCAAATTGGAAGCCCCTTCGTTGTATCTGGCAAGCATAGCATGGCACCAAGTGATGCGGTCCGTTTTTTGAGCATCAGTCAAATTGTGTGGGATCCATCGAGAACACAGCTTTCTCACACCTAAATGTTTGTGTAGGATTGACTGTATTTGACTCATGCCTATGTCTAAAAATATCCGGACCTCATGGTAGGTCTCATGCCTGTCTGTTTCGATCATACGGCACACATCATCAATGTTTTTGTTGTTCACAGCGGTGCACGGGCGGCCTTCACGAATTTCATGATGGAGATTGACACGACCGCGTTTGAATTCTGCAAACCAGCTATAAATAGTCGTCTTGCATGGTGCTCTTTCGCCAAAAGCAGATTGAAGCCGAGCGACGCTCTGCTGAGCTGTCAAATTACACTTAAAATCGTAAAAAATCATGCAACGAAAATTTTCTCGAGTTAAATTAATTTTATTATAATCACGCAATTTTTAAAATGACGCCACAATGTGCAAACAATTCACAATCAGATGAAACAAATTTTATTCTACGGCTAAAGAGTTCCATTTTTAAATGTAGTAATAAATTTTTGACTATTGTTTATGTGAGTGGCCAATTCTGGTAACTTTTAGTGTAACCTATGCATTAATACAGTGTGTTTGACTTGAACGTACCTACATGTTTCTTTGTTCCTATTGATAGACATCAATCTGATTACAAAGTCAGAAAATAATTTGATTTTGCTTCCATCAAAAAAATATTTTATGTGAATGAGATTTGGGTAAAAAAAAATACTTAAATAGCAATATAATTATGAAGAGTAGTATGAAGAGTCGTATAAAATAACAACTCTTCATAGATTTTCTTCGAACAATAAAATAAATAACTGAAGTGTATCGTGACTTCCTTTCCGCAGCAAATCTCATAAACTCTGACGTACTGCGAAAAGACAAGTGCCAAGCGTGACCAAGTGTCTGTCCGTCTGTCCGGACATCAGTCACGCCTTTCCGACTAAAGAAAAATAGTAAAAAACCCAGTAGCCACGGTTTCATGGTTACAATGAGCGATCGCAAAAAATAAAGCTAAGTCATTGCAAATAACAATCAGATAGATTGGCGAGACCAATAAATAATTTAACACACATATTTTTATTTAAAGGAAAAAATTAAATGTTAATAAGATTAAAAAATGATTTTGGTTTTATTTATTGTTAAAGCAAAAATGACCCCTACTAAAGTAGCCTCTCCGTCTAGGCTACCACAAAATGTTGGAACAATCTGTCTCCTCCTTGGAACTCTAACACTGTTTTGGTCTTTCAAAAAATCTTTATAAAAGTACTTGTTGAGATTTCAAAAGTTTTCACACGTAGGTGGTTGTTCTGGGCCTGGTTTCTAGCAATATAATTCTAATTATTTAATTTTAAGAGCTCTTTTTAAACTGTTAACTGTATTATATTTTTATTTTTTAATTCGTTAATTTTCAAAACTATTTTAATTATGTCTGTTAACTGTTTATTATTACGTATTTTCATGTTTTGTATGTTTTAATAGTTCGTACTGTACTTCAACGAGTCCGAAAGTGTATATCTACTAGCAATATGTATCGACAGGTAATTGTAAACACAGTTGCTTCCCTGCACACACAAAAATGGCATCACGGAAGACCAGCGCAAAAACAGTCACCACAGCATTGTGTTATAGCACAATGCTGAGTGGTGACCGTATTTGCTCACAAATTTGCTCTTTAATTTATACTCATTTGTCTAAGCTGTAATGTACACTTGTGATGCAAAATAAACGTTTTTCTATTCTATTCTCTTCTATTCTAAACAATTTATAATGGAGTTAGTCACGGTTGAAGATGTAGCACATTTAATTTGGGAGTGCTCTCTCAAAATGTGTCTATGGGCTTTCGGGACTATTATAGTGCTATAGGGTCCCCTAACTTTCTTTGCCTACTTGGCAATGTTTCTTGGGACACTCTGTATAACATTGCTTGGTGAAGAGCAACGATAATTTAGGTCTGGTAATGAGAGGGTGCAAACTTGGTTATTGCATTTGTCTGCTTCGTTTTGTGAACGTGCAGCGAGCTACCGGTATTACTGCGCTTGCACATCATCGTGAGCATCAGGGCCGCCATCTACTATAGCGTCTTAGACAATTTATATGGTATCTAAAACAATTATCCCACCTGCTTCCTGCCTATAATAGTTATAATATATATAAAAAAACAATATCGCATAGAAATTATACAAAAACAAGAAAACAAAACTGTATAATAATAAAATTTATAAATAATTCTAAAAATTGTCAATAACATAAATGTGTATTATTTTTGCATTTGACATTTCTCTATAGTAGCTTTTTTTACGACCTGGATATGGAACAATTGTATGGGCCACCTGATGTTAACAGCTGTAGCTAACAGCTGCAATTAGCAATGATTAAACGCTATCACTACCATAAAGGTTAGCTGGAAGAAAATGCAAGTTAGCATTGTGTTCGCTATGTATTATTTGTGCAATAAAGAATTTTCTAATCTAATCTAATTACCGGGTGATTTTTAAGATATAGAATAGGGTACAGTTGCATCTCGTGCCAATCGGATACCATGAAATCAGGTGCCTCATTCTACTAAACCAATCGCTTCACTATGACAATGGTATCGTTGGAAAATGGCCACTATAGAATACCTTTTGGGATTCTACTAGCACGAATCTTTTTTCAATGACCGCCGTTGCTATAACAACACCATTAAAAATTTGGCAGCTTATGACAGGAACAACAATCATAATCGTTAAATAATGGTATGGCTCCATAATCGTATTTCTTTTAAATTAGCAGAATTGGGCCCCAGGTAAGCAGCGTAATCGCGTACCTAGTCAGGCTTTAGCGGGCAGCACCCCTTAATTCCACTCGTGCGCCGGCAAATGAAGCCTTTGAATCTAGAAAAGGTTTTGATTGCATCTTTGCATTCATCCTATGCATCTGCCCCTTATTAAAGCCCTTTCTATTTGTAGCATTGTGCGGTTTCTTACTTGGTTTATAATTTTGCGATTTTATAAACGTACAATGTAGATTATTTTAAACTGATTTTCTATTCTAGCGTTGAGAATTTTAACGAGATCATAAATAAATAAAAAAAGATAGAGTTAAAGTTTTATTTCGCTCTTATACAATACAAATTGTAAGATAACTTTTGAAACTATCATGGTTATGAAGACTATTAAAAAATTTGCAAATTATCGTACGTGTGTTTGTCACCTAACTCCTCCTAAACGGCTGGACCGATTTGGATGAAATTTTGTGTGTATATTTCAATGGGTTCCTGGACGGTTTGAAAACACAATTCAACCTGGTAGGAGGCGCTGTAGTAGAAATTCAGAAAATTGCGTATGAAGACGCGGGCATACAACTCGTAGATAAATATTCCGTTATTAGTGAATATAATGCATAGAAAGAATTATTTTATATTCATGCCACCTGGTTCCTATTAGCCCGTTAGTAAGGTCACCAGATGGTTCAGGTTTTAAATCTTTATCATGCGAAAGCGAATAAAATGTACTACAAGATTGAAGTGTTAAGAGAGATCATTCAGGAGATTCCATTCGATACACGTGTAATCGACTAATCTTATATCTGTTGGCCACTTCTAGTCTTCTAATTCGATAAGTGCACTTATGAAACTGCAGATGAAACTCTATCTATTTCACAATAGTAGCTACAGCAAGATTGCGAAGCGTATCTTAAACATTTAAACGCCTATTAGATTGCGTCTGATTTAAACGACGGCACATCTATGATACATAGTGAGAGGACGGTTACAGTATCAAGGATGATGGATAAACATTGCAAATCTTCTGAAATAAGTACCGGTTGTTATCATCCGGGATCTTCGGTCGGTAGCATTGCCAGTATTGCCGGTCAATATTCCGGCGATGATATACGAGCTCAGGGTTCATGTGCATAAAATAATGAAAATCAATCTAACCAAAATCACACTTTTATTCAACTCTAAAATGAATACACGATCTTAATCTCTGCCGGTTTTTTTTTTCGAATAGATCAGAATCGAATAGAATCTCGCTGTTGGCCTCTGAGGCCGTTGCGGCTTAACCGAACTTTTGGCGAGCGCAGATGGCGCTCAGCCCTTAGAAGTTTTTTGAAAAGACAACTAGTGCGTGAACTTTTGAAGTGACTCACCGGGCGTCTCTAGGCTCTATTTATACCGCACTACACGCCTTCGCGAACGCTCTAGAAGGTTCCACTTGCAACTAAAATCGTATAGGTATTTCGACATAACTACTCTTTCTTATTCTGTGCAACTGTAAGTAACAACGTAATAGGTATATACCACACCTAATATTACCTATTCTGTGACACAGTAGGTATAACTTCGAGATGCCGACTATTACCTATTCTGTAACAGCCTCGGCGTAACAATATTATCGTTTCTGTCAGTACGGTATTAAGCACCGGTATCCATAGATTCTGAGAGGACAGGAGATGTGTAAAATCAACCAAAAGTAACGCACGTAGATTATTATTTATCTTTAATTTACTCATGTGTACAAATACCTACCTTATTTCGTGTCATAATTTTCTCTCTTTCGTAATAATAAGAGACCCTATATTGTTATCTAAACTCCTTCGTTGAGACCGAATATGAAATAACTCAGTCGCAAATGGAATGCTGATAAAAAACCTACGGAACCTTAAAACACAAAATTGAAGGGGTGTCTTCGTATTTTTCGTCCACACGTATTTATCTAGAAACAACTTTAACAATATGAGTGCATTAAGGTGATAAATAATTTAAATTGTTTCATAAAATGATACTTATCGTGAAATTATGGGGCATTACTGGAAACATAATAAAAGGTACAAAATGGCATTGTAACTGGAACGGGTTTGCCTTAGCTAGTTTATTACAATAGAGCGATAAATATACAGCATTAAATTGAATATAATCGTAGTTCAGAATACATTTTCCCCGAGGGGTAACTCAGAGTGGGCAGAAAAACATCTCGTATTTAAGATCATATACAGGTTGTTTAGTATACTGACGAAATTCAAGTGACGGTTTCTCGAAACATAAAAAAAGACTTCTCGTAAAAAAAACTACTAGTTATATTATCAAATTTAAAAGAAAATCGATTGTGTTTAGGTGATTAATTCGATATAAAACTTACTGCCTACTCTTGCAATCGACATCAAAAAATAAAAGCCGTAATCCACAAAAGCGTAGATTTGCAGAGATGAGAATCTCTCCGACATCTCTCCGCTCAGCTTTAGTGGAAACGGTCAAGCGGCGATGTCTTATTTTTTACAGCGTTACCAGCATTCGCAGCGAAGTTCTAAGCAGAGAGTGCTTAGAGAGGGGACATAAGTAGCAAATCTACGCTTTTTTGGATTACGGCCTTTATTTTTGGATGTCGATTGCAAGAGTCGGCAGTAAGTTTTACATCGAATTAATCACCTAAACTTAGTCGATTTTCTTTAAAATTTGATAATATAACTAGTGTTTTTTTATCCAGACGTTTTTTTTATGTTTTGAGGAACCGTCACTTGAATATCATCAGTATATTACCAAACACCCCATATAGCAAGATGTTTTTCATTCTTTTATGATGGATTTTTGAGTAGACCTCGGGCAGTTAATAACTGTAATAAGCAAGACACGGGAGCCATAACTCACATATTCTCTTTGCAAAATTACATCCAAATGTATGAAACTGTAGATAATTTAATACGGATGATTTAAATCATAAAAGTTTGTAGAGCAGTTTATTGATATTCCTTGTAATTTATGATATGATATGAAATTTAATATTATATCAATGGGTTTCCATGGTACATATCTGCTGACTAAACTGAGAGAATCATAAAGATGCTGGATAAGGATACAACTCTATTTAAATTTAGGCTTAAGAAGTAAAGCGTCTGCATTCTATACACCACTAGTGCTGCAACTTGACATCAGGTGTTGTATCAATTGATAGATGTAAATATAATCTATAATAATAATAAATAAAAAAATTATTTTCTCTTCACAAAAGGTTCACAAATAGGTACAGGAGATTCAATTATTCGGACTTATAATAACCTGTTTTTTAATAATCTATTTTTCATGATCATTCTTAAATCTCTACCAATTAATGTGAAGCTCTAGCTACCCCATAATCTGTAATTTTAAGCTTTAAAGTTACCAATAAAGATTGATTATGGTGTCAGCCCTGTCTCAAATAAAATCCCTATAAGCAGTGTATGACACAAAGATCACAGGTAAGTGAAACAGCCGTGTCACGTTTCTCGACGACCCTCAGCACTCCCACAGTACTAGTCACGAACTTATACTTCACTTAATTAACGTAAATAAGACAGTTTTGCCAACGAAAAAACAAGCTGGTTTTGTAGAAAGGTCGGATGTTTTGCAGAACTGAAACCGGATCGCGGATAAGCGACTCCCATCTCGCTCCGCGCGAGTTAACCCACACTTTATGTCACTTTTTATTTTTAATGAGACTTTTTATCATGACACTAATAATCTGGAAATTAATTTAGCCAACCGTAATTATTAGGCCGACGTTTTCAATTGTGAGTTTCGGATTAAATATTAAAACTTTTTTATCGCGACATTTACGTACTAAGTTATGAATAGGTCGTTATAAAAAGATTTAAGATAGAGACGGGAATGCTTGCAGCGGTCGCGAAATGCCAAGTAAAATATCAGTAACTAGCATAACCTCGCCGCTTTGCTCGCGTGGTATCACCATGAGAAAAGCTTATTTTATTTAACAGTATTCATCATAGCGGTTCATCCGATACTGCGTTATTAAGTAATTAACATACTTACTTGATTTCGCATTTATGATAGAATGGCTAACGAAAGATTCTGTGAGACCCTTCGCTCAAAAGCGTCGTAATGCGCATCCGTTGAGAAATCTTCGGCTTTTATTACTCGCCTACGTTACATTGATAAATTGCTAAAAGTACAAAGGTTTGATATATTAATCGTGAGATGCCTAACCCTTGCTGTGCAATTTAAAAGGCTTTCCACAATGTGCAAGTCATGAGTTGAGCCCCACATTACTGGCTCTCACCGACCGTGAATCGATTCGCGAGACAGCCAGCGTTGAAAGACAACCACTTACTCACATGTTCACAATAAAACGTGCTTTAGAAATAATATTAAATTGCATTTCAGAATATGACATCACTGGAACGAAATCATTATGTGCGCAACAGGTTGATTTATTATGTGGCGAGCGCTTTATGGTTAGGCTTTGTTTTACCTTGAATTATCTTAGACATACTTCAGAAAAGCGTGTGGCTGCCAAGGGCACAAACTAACTTGATTTTAATGATTCTACTAACTAGTAAGTACAAACTTGCAAACTAGTAGCAGGTAGTTTGACAGGCTAAATCAACTTTTTGATCGTCAATTATTGAAACGAAATCATTCGGGCACGCTTTTGTTTTGCTTATATTGTTATACAAGTGGCCTAAGTGATCAGTTCTTGCACACGAAAGCGAGCGAAGACGCTAATGAGTCAAGAGTGCTATTGATCGCTTACACCCAAGTTTAACACATAACTAAATCAGTCATCAGGAATGCGAGGTAATTAAAAAATATTTAGTTGGTAAAAAGAAAATTTTTGTTCCCGGTATCCATTGTTTTTTTTCAAAACGAAACTATACCTCTTTTATTTAATAGATATAAGGATCTGTCATGGAGGTTGTATTTCATTTTAGTATATTGTTACGAGCTGAGGGTTCGGGATAAAATAATGGGAATCGATCTAACCAAAATAACACTTTTATTCAACACTAGAACGATGAATACACGAACTTGGTCACACGTAATCACAACACACTAATTCACACCACTGTTGCACCACTTAAAGTCACCGAAATGTTCGCACGTATAGCTAAATCCAGACTGACTCGCGAGCAACTACTGTCCACGCGAGACCCTTCTCCACGTCAGTCCTCCAGGGCCTCGCTGAGACTAACTCACTAACTCACCGGCCATCTCTCCGGCCTATTTATATCGCGCACATTTCGATTGTTCGAGAACGATCTCGATCGTTCCAGGAAAGGGGTCGATGTTTCGACAGAACGACCAATCCCCATTGTGCGCAACCGCAGACAATAACAACAATAACACAGCAAGACAAAAGCGTTCGAGAAGTTTCGATTATTACTCATTGTTTAACAGCCTCGGCGTAACAATATTAAGGATGCAGTGAGCCTCATTCTATATTCAAAATTACTTACGGCCCTAGGGGCGTGAATCGCATTTACACATCAGGTATCGAGCTAACAATGACCAACTTTCAGAGCTTAATGTTATTAATATTATTAATATTGAGATGCTAATAACTTTTATTAGTACGAACAAAATTTGCAATCTGCATAAACTATTTTATTGGTCGTGTTTACACTCATCATATCTTATTCGACATGCGGAGAAAAATCTTGGATGGACCCTTCTACTTTTACTCAGGAGTTTTCTTAGATGCGTGTGAAGTACTTTCCCTTATTAAGAGATTATTTAAGTTAAGTATTTTCACTTGCACACTTCCAGCACATGAAGACGATGATCCTAGTTGATGTCGGAGGATTTGGGCTACCTAACAGAAGAGCTATCACGAACCTGCTTAGTAGGATGGTCGCGCTTGTTAGTCGTTCACCAATAACTTTTCAGATGAACAAAACCTTTAATTAAAATAATAAATACAGAGACAAATAACTTTATCAGGTCAGTTGCTTTCTCTTGAAGCTACGTGCATTATTGTATGTCAGACCGGTCGCTCGCACCTGCCGTAGGCACACGCCACTCGTGTGGGCTGCACACTCCATGATACGCTATACACAAAAGCTAAAAGATATTTGCATTTTCGCAATCCCACTGGTAGGCCTGTTGAAGATTATAGCAATAACAATTTTCACGAACCCTCAGGCTTCATTCCCGTTAAATATAAAGGCAAATTGAACTTTTGATTTGTAGTTTAACTAAAAATGGTGATGTAGATCTTAATATTCGTAATATGGCAATGTTCACTAAGTAAGATTACAATCATTGGAATTGGTAGACAACATAAGACAGGCATAAAATGAAACAGGCAAGTTCAAAAATTACAGCAGCAAAAAAAGGCCTTATCGCTAATACTGAACAGATATGTATATAAATAAAACAAAGTCGGGTTAATTACACCATTTATAACTGAAGAATGGCGGGACCGATTTTGATGATCTTTGATTTGTTGGATTTGTTTCCACTCCAAATAGCAGAATAACTATTAAAATATCGGAAAAATTCGCGTAAAAAGAAATTATGACGAAAATTCATTTTTTCATACATAGATACAGCTAATGTTGGCCAATGGGGTTAGGTTAGAAGGGGGGTAATGCACAATACACCCCAATGCGGGACGTCAGTGTAGATCTTATTCCCCCCACCCTAGAATTAGAACTAGATGGCCGATTGACAATTCTACCGGGGCGACGTACATTGGCAGCCCGCGTCATATGCATGCCAAGGCGGTACGAAGTTCGGCGGGTCAGCTAGTGCTCAAAATATTAAAGGAAATTCGCGAGGAAACCCGCATCTCCTAGAACCAAACACTCAAAGGTATGTGCACATCGGAATAGTATCCTAATATGCAGCGATGGACTTGCTAACACGTGAATGCTTAACAAAATGTGGGCATGTTTCAAACGTAATGTCTGAACTTGCCTCTGACTACCCCTTTGTGGGATATCATCACGGGTATGTGTACTGAGAAAGAGATCCGATTATGTCATTAATAGGGTATGCCCAGCCCGTCTTAAGGTTTGGGTTTTTTTTACGTTCTGGTTATTGCTTGGAAGACCTTGGAACTAACAATATAGAGACGTGGTACCGAGGCAACCAAGATTTGTTAAAGCAACAACCGGGAGTTTTATGACATATTATTTATTGTAAAAGAAATACACGCAAAAAGTCCAGCGATATACTGGATTGGCGTATGATGGAGAAGGCCCTTGCCAAGGAGTGACTGAAACAATCTACTGCCACGAATAATGATGATAATAAACCTGTACTTTCCAGCTAGGCTGACCATTACACCAAATATACATTTTAACAATGTAAGTACAGCTTAGCTAAAAATAACTTTCTAGTAAACAAAATAATCGAAACGCCTAGAAACTCTAGTAACCTAAAGAAAACAATACCAAATGAGACCCTAATCAGAAATCTAGTAAAAAAATCACAAATTTGCAGAGAGCAGTACACGACCAGCCTTTACTGTCCTCGCTGCGCTGCGCCGGCAGATAAGCAGGACGTGTGTATTTTATTTATTTTAACCGCAGAATAAATAATAGGGCTTAACTTATAAGAGTCTCACTCGAACGAAGCTAATTTGAGAATATTTATCGAGTCAACTTACTAAGCTGGTTTTGGCTCAGTCACTAAAATTATATGTATCACGATGCAACAAAAAATCTAGCCACAATTGTCCTTTTGGGAGAAAGAAAATGACTATATTTAAGATTCAATAGTTAACAGCTCTATGTTCTTGTTTAAGAATCTTTTTTTTATTGGTTGTGGAGTCATAAGCATAAGTATCCCAAAATAAACTTAAATCTGAATAGATAGACTGGGGCTTTAGTACGAGCGTTTTCCTTGCAGCGTCCTTATGCGAGCTAACGAAAACTACTGATGTTTGCGTATTTGGCAACTCGTACTCTCAATGTTGGCTCTGTTTTGAAGGTTCCAATATAATATATAATAGATTTTGACTGTTTTTTTATTGGAAGCTGACAAAAAATGGCACTTCACTCTCGATTCATACTGGAGAACAGTAATTCTAGATTAGGCATTAGATTTTATGTAATCTGTGATACCTGTGTGCCACCTTATCTACCTGTGCTATCACATTTATTTTATGTATATATATTATGTTTGACGATTAGTTGCAAAAATCTTCTTAGGTATTCGAAAAAAAACAACTGTGAGTGACACGATGAAACTAAACTTTCAAAGCGAACATTTAAGATTTTTAATAATTCGTGCCATATTCAGTCTAAATCCTGGGCGATAAAGCTTATTTTGCAACCCAAGCTGTTGTGAAGAGACATGCCTATTTTACCATTTTTAAGGCGGCCGTGTGGGCGTGTATTTTTTTATCTTTTCCTCTCGTTGCAAGCGTGCGCGGCGGTAAGTCACGAAGTGCCCGCACCACCTTGAGGGCTAAATAGCACCTACACGCCGCAGACTGGCCTCCGTCTCTTATTTACTGCTCACTGAAATAGATCTCTTTAATACTTACCTACCATTTGTATTATTCAACGCAAATTTGTAGACATAGGCAGTCGGCAAATTCTGAGGAACTGTTCTGCCTATATCCAAATCAAGCTCCGTATTTGGTCCTATAAGCTTTAAGTATTTTTAAAGCACTGTACAGTACATATTTAAATAACCTTAATGCTTATTAAGAATCAATAAAAATTTAATCATATGCTAATTAAAAATTATACTTTACAAAAAATAGCTCGTAAACAAAATGTGCCTATTCTGGAAGAATGCTGGAAGATATTGATTATCCTTCTGGCATTTAGAACGTCGTAAATTCAATTATTTATAGTTTAATTACATGTAGATAAATTCATTTTATATTGTTGGTGCGAATCTTAAATTAAAGTAACAATGTTGGTAGAGAACCATTAAAAAGTGGAAAATTAAGTATAAGTTCTAATTTCGCTTTATTTTTCAGATGTAGGTAATATACTCCCAATAAAAAACTGGAATGGTACTTTCCTTACTTGTTTGTGTATTCAACAAGAGACCGGATCGTTTTTTTTTATTTTTATATGTATTTGTCACATGTATTTTTTTATTTAAAAGCTATTATGATAGACAATAATAAAAAGTCATTGTAGACGACACACGCTGTTATTGTATTTTATTTTGTTGCATTCCGATACATGTCACGCCATCTGTTGGCGATTTTTATATGTTTTGTTAATAGAGACAAGTTTGAAGGATGCAGACCGGCTTGATAATTGTTTTACACAGAGGGAGTGGTAGTTGCGAACTTACCGTTAGACACGACGCGGCTCCTCAAGATTTCTAACATTAATAGTTGGTCAAAATAAAGCACATGGTTAAATAAATGACTTCTATCTTATCTTCAAAGTGTATCACCTATAATATGGTCCTTCAGAGCCAGATTTAAAATCAGTGAACTGCGAAATACCATCATGTCGGGCGTGACGCCATTATCGAAGGTTCTTACTCGCCGTCAACGCCAGGAACATATGAAAACCAACAAGTTGGAAGGCACACCTATGAAGAAAGAGTTGAAGAAGTTGATTCTTCCTAGCGGCACCAATGATCTCTTATCGTCGCGGGAAGGACACGTATCGACGCCAGTACCGTGCAAGATGTCAGCGCGTGACACTGAGCAGCATTCGAAATGTGCTTCAAAAACGACTATTCAGACTAAGAAATCTACTACGTCATCAGTTGCACGTCGTAAACAACTCGAGTTAGAAGCTGCGGAAGCAAAAGCCAAGATTCAGATGGAGTTAATTGACAAGAAGTTACAAGCTGACCTTGCCAAAGTCGACCAGGAGAGTGAAAAAGCTCATCATGTCGGCACTGATGTAGCTCCAGATGAAAAAGTTGGTACCTATTGTTCATCCCTCCCCAGCGAGAATGAAGTGCACGATAACGTGGAGAAATGGCTGGACACGAACTGTGCATCACCAGTCCAGCACAACAACAGTATCCAACAACTAGCTAACACGTTGAAGGATCTGATGACCCAGTCTTCATCAAAGCACGAAGATAAACTTTTGAGCCGCCTTGCCACGCCACGAGAGCTACCTATCTTCAGTGGTGACTGTATTGAGTGGCTACATTTTAAAAGTGCCTATGATGATTCGTCACGAGTGTGTAGATTCAGTGATAGTGAGAACCTGTGGAGACTCCGTAAATCTCTACGAGGTGAAGCCAAGGAAGCAGTGACTGACTTGCTGATCGGCAACACTCCGCCGTCAGCAGTTATAGAAGCACTTGAACTAAGGTTTGGCCGAGCTGATATTATTATTAGCAACATAACGATGCAATTTAAAAAGCTACCTTCGTTACCTACTTGTTATCAACATGACTTGATAAACTTTTCCGTCAAAGTCAACAATTGCGTGGCTACAATACGCGCACTACACCAGAATGACTACCTACGAAGTCCAGAGCTCGCTGCAGCCATAATATCAAAATTGCCGAGCACCCTGATAGGTAGATGGACGGAGTTTGCCTACAATCGTCTACGCGAAGGCAGATCGAAGCTCGAACTACTAGCTATGTTCTTAAAGATAGAAGCTGAAATGTTATCAGTCGTCGGATGTATACCTCCGCGAGACAAGAAGCCGATGGACGCTCCTACAAAGCGCACTGAAGACAAGTATCGTCATCGTACTGTCTACACATCTTCTGTCGCTGCAACAGCTGATAATAATGTATGTAGATTCTGCCAGAAGGGCACTCATACCCTACCAGAGTGTCGCATATTCAAACGAGCAATGCGAAGAGATAAATGGCGATTTGTAAAAACGCGCGGCCTATGTTATTGTTGTCTACTAACTCGACACAATGAAGATACGTGCCCCGCACCAATGTGTGACGTCGATAACTGTGGCATGGCACACCACCGCCTGCTACACTGGACGAAACCCGAGATGACGTCACAATCGACTGATAAGATGACCGTAAACCCGGAACCTGTACCTGTAACTGCACCCGATGCGTCTATGATGCATTTCGCTCGAGATAGTGACGACGTGAGCATCGCCCCGGATGAATTCGCACTGTTGAAAGTGATCGCGGTTCAATTACGTGGCCCTAAAGGTGTAGTGAATACCTACGCACTTCTGGACGATGGTGCTGAAGTGTCAGTGATCGATGCCGAGCTGGCAGATACCCTAGGCTTAGAGTGTGTTAGTGCGCGTCCTATAAAGTTTACTGATGCATTCGGTTTGTCAGTGTACCAATCAGAAGTGCCTAGTGTAAGAGTAAAAATAACGGGACAGGACAATATTAGTTATGACTGTAAGTTACGTAGATGTGCTCAGTTAAAATTGTGTTCACAAAATTTGTCTATCTTGAATAGTGTAAATAGCACGCACTTATCGCATATCAAACATATGATTTGCACCAATGCAAGTGCAAAGCCAAAAATGTTAATTGGTGAGGATAATTATTTCCTAATAGCTCCTCTCGAGGTTATACATGGAGACAGGGACTCGCTGTACGCATCACGATGTCGGTTGGGATGGACCATCCACGGTTTCCACCGTGGCCGCACTCACTCCTCCACCAAGTCCAGAGTAAGTGAACAAAATGTGTTTCATCTCGCACACTCTCGTGATAATGATATGTCTGAACTCAGCGAACTTAATGACCTGATTAAGAATTCCTTTAATTTTGATTTGACTGGTATTTCACCCGTATCTCGTGAAAATACAGATCATATTCGCGCTATTGATATTTTAGATAGCACAGCCCGTCAGGTAGGTAATCAATGGGAAGTAGGTTTACCGTTCAAAAAGGATGATTTTATGATGCCTGACTCATACAACAATGCCTACTCGCGTCAGCAGTTATTGTTACGGAAATTCCATAAGAATGCTGACTACGCTGATAGGTATAAGAAAGAAATATCTAAATTGATAGATAATGGTTACGCTCGAGAACTAACTGATAACAGCCTCTCAGCTGATCATGTTTGGTATTTGCCACATTTTGGTGTTCAGAATCCTAATAAACCAGATAAGTTACGGTTAGTGTTTGACGCCGCCGCTAAGGTAGACGGTGTGTGCCTAAATGATTATTTATTAACCGGACCGGACTTGTATAATTCATTATACGGAATTATGCTAAGATTTCGGGAGAATAAAATTGTAATTATTGGGGATATTCGTGATATGTTTCTCAGAATTAAAATTCGCCCTGAAGACCAGCATGTTCTTCGGTTCTTGTGGCAAGAATCGAATGGTCCGATTAAAGTTTGTCTTATGCAAAGTTTAATTTTCGGTGCAACATGCTCGCCTTTCATTGCCCAATATGTCAAAAATAAAAATGCCTTGAAATACGAGGATATAAATCCTGAGGCTGTAGATGTAATTGTGAATAGCCACTACATGGATGATTGTTGTTATTCTACGTGTGATGAGAGTACGGCTATTCAATTAATAAAAGACATAACTTTTATTCACGCTAAAGGTGGCTTTGAAATAAGAGGTTGGTCGAGTAATAGCAAACCGGTTTTAGATTCAATTCCTACAGAAGCGCTCGCGCACACAGCTGTGCAGTTTAAGCATGGAGCCATGAATACGAGTGAGCGCACTTTAGGTTTGATATGGCATCCTGCGGACGACTCATTTGGGTTTCAGATTTCGCTTGACAGAATTCCTAGTGATATTTTAAATGGTTCTACGCCACCTACGAAAGCTAACATGCTTAGCATTATTATGTCTCTTTACGACATACACGGATTTTTGTCGCCATTTGTTATAAAAAGTAAAATCATTTTTCAAGACGTGCACAGATCTAAAGTTGATTGGAAATGCCGCATCCATTCTGATGAGCACACCAAATGGGTGAAGTGGCTCGATGAATTAAAACTTTTAGAATCCCTACGTATACCTAGGTGGTATAACAATACTGATAGTTGGACTCAGTGCTATCAGTTAGAGATAGGTATAGATAGAAGTGCCGAGTCTATTGTAAATAAACAACTGCACATATTTTGTGACGCTTCTATTAAAGCTTACGCCGCAGTTATTTATTGGCGTTTTACTCGAGCAGACGGGAATGTATTGGTTTGTCTAGCCGCCAGTAAGAGCCGAGTGACCCCACTGCGGCCTGTGTCAGTTCCTCGACTGGAGCTGCAAGGCGCGCTCATAGCCGCACGCCTCGCGAACTCACTGCAGCGGGAACATAAAAATATGAAGGCTGATAAACGGTACTTTTGGACTGATTCACAAACGGTTTTACAATGGATCCGTAGCGATCCAAGAAGCTATAAGCCGTACGTAGCTCATCGCTTAGGTGAAATTGATGAGCTCACGACGTTATCAGAGTGGCGATACGTCCCAACTAAGTTGAATGTAGCTGACATAGCTACCAAAGACGACACGCCGCCTCTGACATACGATAGCGTATGGTTTCTAGGACCACAATTCTTACGGCAACCTGAAGATGCATGGCCTAAGGATTGTAAGTCCACAAAGAAGCCATCACCAGATGTAGTCTTCGAACAAAGGAGCTTGAATGTGGTCACGACTCAGGTCGTTGAATATTCCTTACCTAACGAAAATGACTACTCGTCTTGGTTACGACTCGTCCGAGTAACCGCTCGAATTTTATTGTTTATCAGACGATGTCGACGAATTGATACTTGTTTGAATGTTGAACTCATGAACGAAGCTGAACTTCTTCTGCTGAGTAAATCTCAACAGGATTCGTTCGCACAAGACATTGAGCTTATCAAGCAAAATAAGCCTTTGTTATCAAACAGTCGTTTGTTAACATTGACACCCTATTTAGACGACACTAATGTGTTACGAGTAGCCGGTCGAATCGATAAAGTCGAAGGTGTATCCCACTTGACTATGAGACCCACCATACTCGATGGTCGTCACAAAATAACTCGTCTATTAGTCGAATACTATCATAAGAAAGCTATGCATGGTGCCCACGTACTTGTAGTTAACGAGTTAAGACAACGCTACTGGATTTTGAAGCTGCGTCCTACCGTACGCACGGTCGCAGCGCGCTGCCTGTTCTGCCGATACCGGCGCGCGACACCGCAGCCACAGCGTATGGCGGACCTGCCAGCTGCTCGTCTGCAGCACAATCGACACCCATTCACGTTCACGGGGGTGGATTTTTTCGGACCGATGGAGGTCACTATCGGACGAAAAAGAGTAAAAAGGTACGGCGTAATGTTTACGTGCCTAACGGTACGCGCCATTCATTTGGAAATTAGTGAGAGTCTGAGTACAGACTCCACCATCATGGCGCTCAGACGTATGATAGCTCGCCGCGGTACGCCCAGCGTTATCTACTCAGATAACGGGACGAACCTGCGCGGCGCAGATAACGAGTTAAAGCGGAGTCTATCCGAACTCAATGAGAGTAAACTCCGTGAAGACGGTACCGTAAGAGGTATCGAGTGGAGGTTCATACCCCCTGGGGCCCCTGAGAAAGGTGGTGCCTGGGAACGTATGATACGCACGGTGAAAACGGCCTTGAAAGTCGTTCTTAAGGAACGCGCTCCACACCCTGAGACGCTGTCTACTTTATTCGCTGAAGTAGAAGCCCTAGTTAATAGTCGCCCTATTACACATGTTTCATGTGACGCTAATTACCCTGAAGCTTTAACGCCTAATCACTTTTTGTTAGGTAAGTCATCGAACGGTCCCGTGTTTGGTAGGTATGATAACGACGATCTATGTCTGCGAAAACAATGGCGCCTAGCGCAAAGGTTGACCGATATGTTTTGGGCGCGATGGGTTAAAGAATATCTCCCTACTTTAATTCCGAGGCAGAAATGGTTTAGGGATCAGAGAGCATTGCGAGATGGGGACTATGTTCTAATAATGGAACCTAATTTAGATTGTGGATGTTGGCGGCACGGAGTGGTGAGTGCGACCCATGCGGGTGATGATGGTCGCGTGCGAATGGTGGACGTGCGCACCCGCACTGGTTTGGTGCGCCGCCCGGTAACGCGTGTCGCACTACTTGCACCAACGGAATGTTAGTGCTGATCTGACACTTTTTGTATTCATTTGATTTCTAATATGTTTGTCGGCTCAGTTCAGCACTAAGAGGGTGGATTGTAGACGACACACGCTGTTATTGTATTTTATTTTGTTGCATTCCGATACATGTCACGCCATCTGTTGGCGATTTTTATATGTTTTGTTAATAGAGACAAGTTTGAAGGATGCAGACCGGCTTGATAATTGTTTTACACAGAGGGAGTGGTAGTTGCGAACTTACCGTTAGACACGACGCGGCTCCTCAAGATTTCTAACATTAATAGTTGGTCAAAATAAAGCACATGGTTAAATAAATGACTTCTATCTTATCTTCAAAGTGTATCACCTATAGTCATAAAAATTTCTAGTATTATAGGCTTAATTTTAAGATTTTTGGAGTTTATTGGAAAAAAACAGCCTAAAAAATGTAATTTTAATACAAAAATTAAACTTTAAGTCACGATAGCCACTCGTTTGTGAGTTATTTGTTATTTTATCGTCATCGTCACATATCTGACATGATTATGGTTTTTATTTTAACAAAATAGACCTACTACTTTGGAAGAAATAATTTTTTTATTAAATAGAGTAATTAGTGAGTAATAAAAATTTTAATACATCAATAAAGTATATACGAATTTTTTTTTAATTTTTTTTTTCTATTTTTTTGTCGATAATTTTTGATCTAGTTTCACCCCCTTTCGGGGTTGCACTTTATCCAGGGACACACTGTATATAAAAAACGAAGTCGGGTTAGTTACACCATTTATAACTCAAGAACGAGGGGCCCGATTTTGATGATTTTTGATTTGTTGGATTTGTCTCCGTCCCGAATACTAGAATAACTATTAAAATATCGGAAAATTTCACGCAAAAAGAAATGATGAAGTAAATTCATTTTCTCATACATTAATAGGTACTTATTGGCAGCCCGCGTCATATGCATGTCATGTCAAGGCGGTACGAAGTTCGACGGGTCAACTAGTATTAAGCTGAAAAAAAAATATGGCTGAATTTCGACCACTCTGCAGTGCACTGACAACTATAATATATATCTATAAATAGTACCCATAAATGTCAAAGGAATTTAAACCTTATTACTTTATCGAAAGCTCATAAAAGCTATAAGATCGATGATATTAGGTAGTTCTTATGTCTATGGACAAGAAGGTTGTTGGAAGCAGCCTTTGTGGTCGATGAGAGATAGTTTTGTTTTAAAAACGCATTAACAGCGAGGGTAATTAAGCAGGGAGATGTCGGTGCCATTTTGTACCTAGGCGTCGCTCTAAGTAATGACCATCGGCAACTTGTTTTAATTACCTATAAAATATTGAGGTTTTTACAAGCCCGTCTAGACTCCAGAAAAATCTTTAAATACGGCTTAAAGTAGCCACAAGATACGGTAGAAATAGATTTAGTTATATCTATTGACAATCTGTGCCTTATCCCTATCTTGGATGGAAGTCACCAAGCGAGAGTTGGTTACTGAGTGATTTGACATTCTTGAGAGCGTTCAATTTGACAGTTCTCGAAAATTAAGCAGTTGTTAGCGACTTATCTGTTCAGGTGGACAAAATTGGGACTAAATCCAACAAACGCGGCTGTTCAGTAGACACTAGCGACGATGTCAACTGAACAGTTAAAGGTAGACTTTGGAAGCGAGCTTCTATAGCGTCAGTGGCGCCGCGTCTTCAACGCCGCGACAGAGCGACAAATAGATGTTCTATGCAAATGTATGAAATTCTAGTAAACATCATTCGAGCGCAGCGACACTAACGCGGCGTCTGTGCCGCTGTGACCGCGTTGTCAGACGCCCGCGTCAGTAGCTCGGCCGCGCTTGCAGTGTGACTGTATTTTGTAACCTTCTTCATTTCGGAATTGGAAAATAATAATAATAAATAGCGCGGCGAAAGTGATGCGAATGTCATTGGTATCCAAAGTCACCAAAGTGTCACTGTCGCGGCGTTAGTGACGCGGCGTCGGTGACGCTATAGACGTTGCGTCTGTGACGCTTGGCTCGAAACTTTACCTTAAAATGGTGGTACTGCAATCTTTTTAGTTATCAAAACTATCGGGTGATTTTCAAGATACAAAAAAGAGGGGCAGATATCTAAATTACATCACGAAATGAATAGATCATAAATACGATCATAAAATAGTGGGGCGCGAAGCTTTCAAGCTAAAACGAGAAGTAGTAAACTAAAAGTAGTAGTAACTAGACTGAAAGTTCTCTTGTAGAATATGAAAGAGGAATCCAAGGTGTTGTAATTGAAATTGAAGTAATTGACAAGAAATGTTTGCGCTTTAATCACTCGTCTTGATCAAAACGCAGACAAGAACTGAATTGCGCTAAATTCAATTGGTTAATCAATTCAATTAATTTGAAGGTACGTTTCGATCGTCGGCGAGCGCCACAGTAATTGGAACTAGTGGAGGAGTTTTGGTTTCGGCATTATTTTCGGCTTTGATCAAATAAGGCCATCAAATATTGGAAAACAAATTATAAAACGAAAGTTCCGGGATTGTATTTTTCCGTTCATATAAAAGTAAGAAACTTTCTCGAATTCAACATTTAAAAGTTCTTATCTTGTATAACCACATTTCATGGAATAAGTATCATTTCATTTATCCCTTCCCGATCAACATAATGTCATTTCAGATCAATCTCACCGATGACTCTTTCCTACAATCGAGTTGATAGAGATGTAAGAATATTCATCGACTACTACGGTATCAAGCAAACTTTGTGAATTTTAGTCAAAAAACATGGTCAGTACAGAAATTCGGTTTCGGCTAAAGTTTCGGCTTAAACCGTCCTTCAGTGATACACTAATTGGAACGATGAATGTGCGCTGCTCTAAAGAAACCATTCTTTCTCTATCGGGATCAACACATCGGCATGTCCAGCCAATCCGACTGAAAACTTACTGCCTACGCTGCTGTTGAGATACCATCTACAGTGAAACCTCAAGTAATCGAGCAATTAAATACTGTAATCATGATTTATGGGACTTGGAGGTTTTTAATCTGTGTAATAGAGTACTGAGAGTTTACGTTTTACCCGACTGTGAAGAAGGAGGGTAATGTTTTCAAAGATAGAAAATATTCTAAGATCATACCGTTAAAACATTTTATTTATGTGATATAACCACAATTTAACGATTTTCGGTTTTTTTTCTATAGGTTGAAAATTATATGCTAACTAGGACTAACAAAAGAAAAATATAATATAATAATAGGTTGGGGAAAAAGTCTTTTCGCATTATAATATTGTTACGAGCTGAGGGTTCGGGATAAAATAATGGGAATCAGTCTAACCAAAATAACACTTTTATTCAGCACTAAACGATGAATACACAAACTTGGTCACACGTATCACAACACACTAATTCACAACACTGTTGCACCACTTAAAGTCACCGAAATGTTCGCACGTATAGCAAAATCCAGACTGACTGACTGAGCAACTACTGTTCACGCGAGACCCTTCTCCACGTCAGTCCTCCAGGGCCTCGCTGAGACTCAGACTGACTGTCCGGCCATCTCTCCGGCCTATTTATATGGTACACAATTCGATTGTTCCAGAACGATCTCGGTCGTTCCAGGAAAGGGGTCGGTGTTTCGACAGAACGACCAATCCCCATTGTGCGCAACCGCAGACAATAACAACAATAACGCAGCAAGACAAAGGCGTTCGAGAAGTTTCGATTATTACTCATTGTTTAACAGCCTCGGCGTAACACTGCCCCCTCCTAAAACATGCTCGTCCCGAGCATTCTTAGCCCCATATCGCGGCAGCCGATCAACATGAACAATTTTAGGCGCACCTCGCGCTGAAGATGTAGCAACTAGAGGAGCCACATTGCTGTCTCCAGTACTTCAGGACACCAAGAGTCCCTTTCTCATCAGCGATCCCAATTTCTGCCGCTGAAACACGGCTCTCATGATTTCTATCTGTTCTTTCACTTCCTGGAATCCCTTTCCAGCTGAACCGAACAATTCCCTCATCAGTCGAGCCCAATTACAGCCTCCAAAACACGGCTCTCATGATTTCTATCTGTTCTTTCACTTCCTGGAATTCCTTTCCAGATGAACCGAACAATTCCCTCATCAGTCGAGCCCGCTCCTCTTGCCAACGTCGCTGATCTTCCTGTTGACGACGCTGCTCTTCTTTATCCTGACGTCGCTGTTCCTCTTGCAACCGAGTTTGCTCCACCTGTTCACGTCGCTGTTCCTTCTGCAACCGAGCCTGCTCTTCCTGCTGACGACGCTTCTTAATGCTGACGGCGTTGTTCCTCCTGCAACCGAGCCGGCTCTTCCTGTTGACGACGCTTCTCTTCTTTATGCTGACGGCGTTCTTCCTCCTGCAACTGAGCCTGCTCTTCCTGTTGACGACAGTGCTCTTCTTTATCCTGACAACGCTGTTCTTCTTGACGACAAAGCATTGCCATAATAGCAGCAAGATCGCCTGTCACAGGAGCTTGCCCCACGGATGATGATGATGGTGCTCCAAATGATTCGGCGGCGGCTGATTCCATCTCCATCGGCTGACGACTCTGCCGAGCTTCTTGAACCGGAGACTCCCCAAACCGCCTTTCATCCATTTCCTGTTGTCGTTGACCTCTCGTCCTGACACCGTCCAAATCCTTTGGTAGAACCGGCATTATTTTATCCCACTTCTGACACCAAATTGTTACGAGCTGAGGGTTCGGGATAAAATAATGGGAATCGATTTAGCCAAAATAACACTTTTATTCAACACTAGAACGATGAATACACGAACTTGGTCACACGTATCACAACACACTAATTCACACCACTTAAAGTCACCGAAATTATCGCACGTATAGCTTAATCCAGTCTGATTCGGGAGCAACTACTGTTCACGCGAGACCCTTCCCACGTCAGTCCTCCAGGGCCTCGCTGAGACTAACTCACTGAGACTCAGACTCGAGACTAACTGTCCGGACGTGTCTTCATCTCACACACCGGCGAAGCCGGTGTGGGGGATGCAGTGCCGGGCTTTTTGGCCCTTTCCTGCGGAGTTCTTACCACCCCCCGTTTCAACGGGGGGGTCATCGGGTCGGCTCGCGGAGCCTCAGGTTTGCTACTCACGCGTTACTGGCCGCCCGATGCTCACTCCGCAGGGAGGATCTTCGGACAGTCGCCGCGCAGGTACCTTCAAAGGAAGATGGGTAGGGGGAAGGGATGAGGGAGGGATACCCCTATCTGACGACGCCTGGTCGTCGTCAGTGTCTGTGGCCAGTTCCCGCGGGTACGGCTTACTCTTCGGTGGCCTTTCTGCGAGAGGGGCCAGTTCTCGCAGATGAGAGTAAGTGGAGTTATCTAGGCGCTCGAACATCCTGGTCGCTAAGCGGCCTATAAATTGATCCAGACTTTCAATTTTCAGGTCCCGCTGTATGGTGGCGTTTCGAACGTACCGTGGCGCGTTTACGATCGTCCGGAGGCATAGGCTTTGCTGACTTCGCAGTATCTTTCTGTGGCCTTTGGCTAGCAAAGCATACCACGCGGGGGCCGCGTATGTGAGACGCGGGCGGACGTACGTCTTATACAATCCAACCTTCATTCGGAGCGGAATGTTGGACTGCAGGACGGGCTTGAGTAGCGCTCGGGTTACGCTCGCTAGACCGCGGACGTCCCTTGCGTGCTTTCTCATCGTGAGGTTGCGGTCTAGAGTTACTCCCAGGTATTTCGCCGTGTGCGACCAGGCCACGGGTTGATCCTCCAGAGTGAGCTTCGGCGGCAGGGTGAGCCTCTTCGAGAATGCCACCGCCTGTGTTTTACTCACGTTGACACTCAGTCTCCATTTAGTAAGCCAGGCGGGGAGCTCTGTTAGGACCCTTTGCATTTTGGTGGCGGCGTGGTTGAGGTTCATCGACTTGGTGATGTATGCTGCGTCGTCCGCGTAAAGGGCCAACAGAGCGTCTTCGGTGATGGGAATGTCATCAGTGTATCGTGAGTAACACACAGGGGAGAGGCAGCTGCCTTGCGGTACTCCCGCCTCGATGGGTCGTCTGGAGGAGAGCGCTTGCTCCACGCGCACTGAGAAGCTGCGGCCATGTAGGAACGACGCTATTACCTTCACCACCTTCTGCGGTATTGGTGAGGTAGCCATCTTGTAGAGGAGTCCCGCGTGCCAGACTCGGTCGAACGCTTTTTCCATATCCAGGAATACTGCGACTGAGTGTTCGCGCCTGTTGTAGGCGGTGGTGAGGTGATGCAGTACCCTAGTCAAGTGGAGCGTCGTGCTGTGTTCAGACCGAAATCCGTATTGTTCTGGACGCGGGGGGATATAGGGATTAATGTGGGTGAGGAGGAGCTTTTCAAACAGTTTCGATAGGCTGGGAAGAAGGGTGATAGGACGGTAGCTCTCTGGGAGCAGGATGTTTTTGCCGGGTTTCGGTATCATGATAACCCGGCCGGATTTCCAGGGGGAGGGGAAGTGACCGCTTCGCATGATCCCGTTGAAGAGCCGGGTCACGGAGGCGATCGTTTTGGGGGGGAAGTGACGGATGGCAGCGTTCGTTATATTGTCTTCGCCGGGTGCCTTCCTTGGCTTTGTCCGACGTATGGCCCGTTGGACTTGCCCGGGAGAGAAGAAAATACCTTCTGCGGTGTCTGCCTCCTGGGTATCAGCCTTGAGGTAGTTTTCGACAAAGGCTTCCACTTCTATTGTGTGTGCCGGGTCTTTGTCTGGATTGTTTTTGAACTGTGCCTCAAGGCTATCTGCGAAGATTTCCGCTCTGTCTTCAGCTCGGTATCTGGGGTTACCATCTTGGTGTCTGAGAGGTCGAATCGGGGTTGGTGTGTTCCTCAGCTGTCGACAGAGTTTGTGGAGTGATGCCCAGTCATCTGTGGCGTCATCTATCCTTCTCTCCCATTCCTTGGCTTTGTCTTCTTGCAGCTCTGCCTTCACCTCGTCGCAGAGGGCGTTCAGTTTGGTTTTCAGACGTGGGTCCCTTGTTCTCTGCCACTCTTTCCTCAGCCTACGTTTCTCTGAGAGAAGTCTGGTCAGGTGTGCCGGTGTTTTGGTGAGTCTGTTTTGACGTGGCGGTAGTGAGGCTTCGGAAAGTGCCCTTTGGATTGCGCTCGTGATCTCCCCGGCCAGTT
Source organism: Philereme transversata (assembly GCA_963924445.1). NCBI lineage: Eukaryota > Metazoa > Arthropoda > Insecta > Lepidoptera > Geometridae > Philereme > Philereme transversata. The sequence continues at coordinate 17,106,572 of OZ004345.1, forward strand.
TGTCCACATCTGCGGGGTTTTTCACTGGCCTTGTGGGGGTTGCGGTGTGTAGGGCTTCTGAGAACAAGGCCCAGTCGATTCCAGGTCTTGGTGGAGGAGGTTTTAGGGCGGCCGGGCTGGTTTCCACAACCATCAGGATTGGTTGGTGGTCCGACTGCAGTTCGTCCAGGAGTACCTCCAGCTTTGGGTGTTGAGGCAGCTGTGCGTGGACTGCGAGGTCGATGACGTCTGGGAGTTGGTTGGCTATCTCTGGATAGTGGGTAGGCGTATCAGTGCCTGCGACCTCGTAGCCGTGAGTATCCGTGTATTGCTGGAGGATACCCCCGTCTCTGTTTCTGGTGTTCGAGTTCCAGTTCCTGTGCTTGCAGTTCCAGTCCCCGGCCGCTATGATTGGGCGTCCCGGTGCGGTTGGCAGCAGCTTTTGGAGGTCCATATGTGCTAGGGGCGTTCCTGGGGGGTGGTAGATGGAGTGGACTTGGATGGGTGTTCCGTCTATGCAGATCTCAACCCCCAGTGCCTTCATGGACCTCAAATCCAGCTCTGGGAGCGGCTGGTGTATCAGGCGTCTCCTCACCAGGACGAGCAGGCCCCTGATGCATCTTCCTTCCGCGTTCTGGTCGTCCCTTCGGTAGATGTGGTAGCCCGGGAACTTTGGCTTGTCTGATGGCTTGAGGAGGGTCTCGCTGATGAGAACCACGTCTATGTTCTGCTCTTTCAGTAGGGGCCTCAGTAGCAAGGTTTTGTTCCCTTTGCTCTTACTTATGAGGCCCCGAGCGTTCCAGAACAGGATTCTCAACTCCCTACCTTGAAGAGTTTCCCGATCCCGCTGAGCACTATTGGGATCGGGTCTCCCCCCGTTCGTAGGGTTTGCAGAACCTCCTGCAAGATTTGTAGGGCCGTGTCCAGCAGCTCCAACCGGTCGCTGTCGTAACGGTGAGTGGTCTTGGGCGGTAGGGGTGCAGGTCTGTGCGGTTTCCCCCCCCTGCGCTTGGGTTGTTGCGGTGGTGGTGGTTGCGGGTTGGAGTGCTGGCTCAGTGGGTGGTGTTCCTGTTCCTGGGGGGCGGGGGTCGGGAGGGCTCCTGGCCTGGGAGTCCGTTTCCCGATCACCGCTGGCAGATCGGTCCGAGGGGGCTGCGGGGGCCCTGATGGGGGAGCGTCTGAGTCTGAGGATGAGAGGTCCTCTGTCACTCTCACCCGCTTGGTCCTCCTCCTCCTCTTTTTGGTGGCCTTCCCTGTCTGCGGGTTATTCGCTGGGGCCATCAGCGACTGGCCCGCGGTCTCCTTCACCGTGTGGTGGAGGGGTGTGTATGGGGCCGGGGGCCGAGTCTGAGTCTGGGTCTGGGGGAGTGCGGGGTTTTGAGCTCCGCTGTTCGCAGAGCGCTCCCTTCTACCTCCTCGATGGGGGGCCGCGGATGCGGTGGTATGGGCCGTGGTGCCCGCCCTCTTGTTCCTCGCCTCCTTTTTATAGACCGGGCACGTCTTGTTGTTGGCGGTGTGCGCCCCCTCGCAGTTTATGCACGTTGGGGGCATTTCACGCGGTCGGGGGCAGTCGCCCGCGAAGTGCGGTCCTCCGCACCGTACACAGGCGAGTGGTCGGTGGCAATTGTGGCTGCTATGCCGGAAGGCTTGGCAGCGGTGACACTGGGCGGGGCCCTTTTTACCCCTCCAGCTTTCTATTACCACCCCGGGCATGTTCAGCAGCTCCGTCACATTATAAATGTCCGGGGTGAGGTTGGGGGTTTTCTTCAGGGTGCCGAAGAATATGCACCCTGGGCGACCTTTGGATGGGCGGACGGCCCGTATGGCCTCCGGTTCGAAGCCTAACCGGCGGAGGTCGCCCTCTATTTCCTCGGTTGGGGTGTCGGCGGGGAGTCCCCGGATTGCCACCTTAAGATTAAGCTCCTCGGGGAGAGCGTACGAAAACCAAACGACTTTTTCCGTACGCTCTATGGTGGTCAGGTACGCCTGTACGGTGCGGTATTCTTCTCCGGTCGCTGGCGAGAATCTTACTCCTTTTCCGTACGGGCGGGCATTTGGTGGGTGGCCTAGGCGCTCCTTAAGCGCTCTAAAGTGGGTGGCCCAGTTGGGTAGTACTTCCACTACTAGTGGGGGGTACCTCGGCTTAATAGCGGCGGTCGGCTTGTCGGAATTTGACGCGCCTTCCGGGCTATGAGGCCGAGGGGGTGGGGGGGTGGCAGATAATGTGGGTAGTGTGGGTGAAGGTACCTTTTTTGCTCCTGCAGCTGATGCGTAGGAGGCAGCCTTTGATGTGGAAGGCTGCTGTTGGTGATTGGGTGGTGGCTGCGGGCGTTCGGGCCTGGGCTCGCGTTGCGGGAGTGGTGGTGTGGGGTGGGGCTTGGCGCATCTGCGCTTCACCTCCTCCTCCGATGGGCTGTCGTCGGCCCGCTTTCTACGCAGGCCAGGGATCGGGACGTCCGGGATCTCGAGGGTTTTGTGCCTCTCCACTGCGGCAACTTCTTCGGGTGTGGGCGTCGCTGGGGCCGAGAGGTTCCTTTCGTCCTCCTCAAGGGTGCTTCTCAGTACGCTGAGGTATTTGGTGGGGAGGCACTTTGCCTCGATTAGCCTTTCCAAGATGATGTAGCTTCTGTCGATCTCGGATCTGGGCGACAGAGGCTTCATCACCTGTGGCTTGGGCGGATTTGGCGGAGGCATCTTGTCCGCGGAGGTGGGGGGGGTGCCTACCGGCACTGGGCGCGGTACTGGGGTGCTGGACTTCTTTTTCCGCTTCTTCTCCAAGAAGCGTTCAATCACCTGCCCTACGATCTCGGATCGCGAGCGCGAGGCCGAGCTGTCGCGGCCCGAGCTGGACGCGCGACTCGAGGGCAGGGATGTGTCGGAGGTTTCCGGGAGCAGGGAGTCCTTACGGGAGCTCCGACCTTCACGGGCGGGCCCACCGGAAGGGGCGTTAGTGTCCGACATCGCGCGTGGTTACACACAACACGGAACCAACAGAGTTAACGGCACAAAACTACACAAAAACACGAAACACGTAGTTGCGGCACTCGCCTTCGCGCGACCGGGGACTAGCGAGACGACGCCGGCACCGCGAAACCGTAATCCCGTTCGGGTTTAGCGGCTCGCGGTACTGGGTACTGCTGTCTCGCAGTCCGGAACTCGAGGGGGAAGGCGGTCCCCGCACACTTTTTACAGCGGGTCGGACTCGGCAGACGTTTCCAGAAGAAAACGCTGCCGAGATCGTTCGGAGCAAAGGGTCCGTGCGCGCGCGAATACTGTGTGGACGCGGTAGGCGAATGAGCCGGTCCATGAATGCCATGAATGCCGGTCACTAACTGTCCGGCCATCTCTCCGGCCTATTTATATCGCACACATTTCGATTGTTCGAGAACGATGTCGATCCTTCCAGGAAAGGGTCGGTCCCTCGACACAATGGCCACTCCCCATTCTGCGAAACCACAAACAATAGCAACAATAACACAGCAAGACAAAAGCGTTCGAGAAGGTTCGATTATTACTCATTGTTTAACAGCCTCGGCGTAACAATATGTATGAACTTGTAATAAAATCTCTTTGGCTATACTATTTGTATCTGGCTGGTTTTGGTATCATTCAAAGTTTTTTAAAGAAAATAATTCCAAATTCAAATTAGGAAAATGTGTGATTTTTATTTGTTTTTCGTATTGTAAAGATGAGTGAATCTAATGAAGAAATTCGATACATTTTAAAATTTTACTACAAAAAAGGTAAAAATGCATGCCGCGCAAAAAATTTACGATGTTTATGGACCTAGTGCAGTGTCTGTGAGAGTAGCACAAATTTGGTTTAAGCGTTTTCAATCCGGAAATTTTGATGTCAAAGATGCACGTCGCTCTGGTCGCCCTATTACGGATAAAATAGATGCCATTTTTGAAAAAGTGGAGCAAGATCGGCATATAAGTAGTTACCACGCAGCTGAAGAACTGGGAATTGACCACAAAACAGTTTTGGCGCATTTGAAAAAAACTGGGTACACAAAAAAGCTCGATATTTGGGTACCCCACGAGCTCACTGAAAGAAACCTAATGAACCGTGTACTCATTTGTGATTCTTTATTACGACGTAATGAAATCGAACCATTTTTGAAGAAGCTGATAACTGGTGATGAAAAGTGGATCACGTACGACAAGAACATGCGAAAAAGGTCGTGGTCAAAGGCCGGTCAGGCTTCATAGACTGTGGCGAAACCCGGGTTAACTCGCAACAAGGTGATGCTGTGTGTGTGGTGGTATTGGAAGGGCATTATTCATTATGAGCTGTTCCACCAGGCAAGACCATCGATTCTGAACTCTACTGCGAACAACTGATAAGATTAAAGCAAGAAGTTGAGAGAAAGCGGCCAGAATCAATCAACAGAAGGGGTGTGGTTTTTCATCATGATAACGCTAGGCCTCACACAGCCACTCAGCAAAAATTAAGAGAGTTTGGCTGGGAGGTGTTAATGCATCCGCCGTATAGACCTAACCTTGCACCTTCAGATTTCCACCTGTTTCGGTCTCTTCAGAATTCTTTAGGCAGTGCCAAGTTAACATCACGAGAGGACTGCCAAAACCACTTGTTGCGGTATTTTGATCAGAAGCCCCAAAATTTCTATAGCAATGGGATTATGTCCCTACCTACAAGATGGCAAAAAGTTATCGAACAAAATGGTACCTACATACTTTAGTTAAATGTAAATAAACTATATTAAAAAATGTTTTGAATTTTCTTAAAAAATGCGAAGAAACTTTTTCCCCAACGTAATATATTATTAATTATATAATCATCTTTAATAACAGAAAGAATATACAATTATTTACAATAAAATACAGAAGAAACAGTTGAATCATCTAAAGACCGTTGCAAACGATCTATAGATAGCTCAACTGCTCCAGATCACTACCAGGCGGAAGTGTCCCCAAGACACTGGCAGCATTGCCCCGCTGAATTGCAATGCGTATGCGTTGACCCAGATAAGCGCCAGCTCTCGGATCACACGTCACTTCGACCAGACGCCCAGAAAGAATATTGAAAACGCGATGGGCCCCGGTACCCCTTGTACCCAGAGTCTTGCCCCCCAAATGGCTCAAATACGTACGCTCTGTCGAGACTTCCATATTTGCGCGGATTGAGAATAAATAAACATCATTTTATTATTAAACCGATTTGTCGGAGCCTTTTTGCTAGAGCTTTACCTAAACCGTGCAAACAGATGTGAACAAGGCAAATATCAACACAGCCTTGTAAAAACACGTGCAACACGGGTTTGCGCAGCTTCGACCGCACGTGGCGACTTGGGTGGTGGCTGGTGGGAGAGGCCTTCGTGTTTTTATCTAACGTGAGTGCGGCCCCGCGGCAGACCACCGACATATCCTGTATCGATGGTGGTCATGCAATATGATAAATGTAGGTAGAGAAATATAACAACATAAAATTGCGACTATATTTTAACGTCAATGTAGATGAATCAAAGGCTTCGTAGTAGGTGATTTAAAGGTATTCACTACGCGTGATACATAATGTTTTATTAACCATGATTTAATCGGGAAACTCTAATAACTCTTTACAATTTCAAATGGACAGAAACGGCAGATTACATTACATTACATAATCCCTAAAAACTAAAATTACAAAAGAACTACTTAAAGATTACGAAAGTATTTCTTGTATTATATTGTATTTATAGTTCTCGTTAAATCTAGTCCATCCAAAGGCTGTTTGGAAGAGATCGCTTTTAACAATAAGACCACCAATTGTAGTATCGCCGTGTTAGTTATACGTTTTAAATATTATTTGTTATTTTAAGTGTGGTGTGTAGGTACAACAAAGCTCGCAAGGTATCAAAAAGTACAAATAATTCCAAAAAAAATATTTCCATTCTTTCATTCAACAATAGTAAAACTAAGTAAAAAACTCAGCTTTAGTTTCGTTCACGTCATACCTCAATATTACCTTATAGAACCAAATTACAATTTCATGTCGGAGGTCCACAATTTGGTCTTTCAACTGCTATTATTAAAAGCTCCCAATTTTGGACCACCCTGGATCTCTAACATTCGATTATTTGTTATTAAAACCCTCAAACCAATATAAAATGAATGACTTCATTTAGTCAATTCTTTGAGCAGGTGCATCTTAATTAATATATTTTTGAAAGCAATTTTGTTGTTGTAAAAGAAATACATTTAGGAAGAACCACACAAAAATGTAAAACTGCGGGAGTTTCTTAAAACAATAGTGGATTGGCCAATTTAAGTCAGACAGACCTACACTGCACACAAGATGCTTCTAAGAAAAGTTGCATTTTACAAATAAATACCTAACAGAAATACTACAAATAACTCAATCGAGGTGGGCAAGCATAACTTAGCTCAGAATTCGTCGCACAATGACCACCTCATTGACCACCTGGAATGTTTTACCTCAGCAGCTTATTTGAGGAGGTCTTGCACAAAAAGCTAAGTATTCGGACCACCAAATGTTAGTCGTCAGTCAATCTTTCATGTTCGATCATTTCATTGATGTGTGATGAACACTTGCTCTATAAACTTAAACGTGATAACCAGTTTAAAAAGGATTCGTATGCGAGCGCCGTCTCCGTACGCTCATTAGGTCGTGTCACGCGTCATAACACTGATTAATTGCCCCTCATCGGACGAATACAAAGAGGATAAAAAGAAAAGCAAGCAACGACCTTTCGGTAACGAGAAGCCGTCACTCACCGGCCTCGTCTGCGCAGGAGTCCGACACGGCGTCAGACCACTTGACAACTTCAATTTATATGCAATGCTTACAATCGTACCCGACTTACTTGAGCGCCAATAAAACAACGAAAACCAAATGCGGAGCAATCAAAAATTTTACAAACTTCGGACATTTCGTCGATTTTAGCAATTTTTTTGTTTTATTTCTCAAAATCGTTAAAATACCAATCGATGGGATGGTTCAATTAGTATCTTCGAAATTAGCTGGTAGCCTGATACGAAATCGTTATAAGGGTCGTTCTTAAATCGGATGAAGGAGAGGACATGATTTCACACGATGGACGGCCGGAGCTCGCGACTTGGGTGGCTCGGCAGATGTTGCTAAAATTAATATAAAACACACTTCAATTACTTTCATCGTTAGAGTCCAATATTATGAGCATAAACATCATATAAATTTGAATGAGATGTGTAATGGACGAAATCTTTACCAAGTATGCAATTTCTGAATTTTCGGAAAAAAATAATAATTTGTTTATATTTCATTGGGACTCTAACTTAAAATTAGTTTGAGTTTGACTGTATTTTTTGGAGGTAAAAGTAATAGAACCTGCAGTCTCTTTTAATAAAGCTGTCATAAATGCTCTTGAGTATGACAGCTATATTATTTGGGGTTAAACGTTTTCTCATGTTCTTTGAAAGTTAAACATCGGTCGCCAAGGTAGAATGTTCCCATAAACAGGGGTTTCTGCCGAAATTCGCTCGCCACCCAGGATGGGACGCAAGAATAATTAAATGATGGTGGCCTGTGATTGTAGAAAATTGCAGCTGCCGGTGCAATAATTTCTCCAATAACCCGCAATTAGTGTCGGGACAGTGCAAACAAACAAACGCATAATCAAAGGTGTATTGATAAATTTTTCGACCACCCTCAGTGTGGCTCTTTGGTCAGGTCCTGCAATTTGGCTCTACATATACGAGTATTTCCCATGTTCATCAGCCCCTCTAATTATATTGACATGTTTTTGACGAACATATCGCATTCTATTGTTAATTCTGTTCGATTTTATTCATATGAATTAATTTGACATGTTATTAATTATTATTATTATTTTCTTTTGACATGTTCTTTACATTGATATGTTTATTTTTGTGTATTGTTTATTCTTTATTTTGCCATGTTATTAATTATCATTTTGTAATATGTACTTACCATATCTGTTGTTCTTTCACATTAATATAAAAAATATTCTAATTGTACCTATAGAATGACAATAGTTTTTTGTTTGAGAATAAATGAAAAATGAAACGAAATTAAATTGAAAATCACACACCAACGTTTCACAAGTAAAACACATCGATTAGCCAAATTTACGAACTATCAAGATTTGATAAGAGAGGTACAGCATCCAGTGTTGGTAGCTTTGTGAGGCACATTATGCTTTGGGTATAAGTACAACAAACAAGCTTCCGCCAGCGGCTTCGCAACGCGTCGTTTGTCAACAAAAAGTAGTCTATGTGGTAATCCAGCTTATCTACGTACATACCAAACTTCATCGAAATCGGCTTAGCCGTTACGACGTAATTGAGTAACAAACAAACAAACGAACAAAAACTTTCGCATTTATAATATTAATGTGATTGAATTTTTATCCCATATATATCTAAAATTGTAAATATAAGTTACTATTTCTTAACAACGTATATCTCTGACTGTATCTAGGGTGGAGTACAAATGTACATACTTACCTATTTATTTAAGATTTTATATACTACATGTTTGATGTCTCTGAATAGATAAAATAAAATTGCATTTTGATGTAATTTAACGGTCGCCCGAGGTTTTATCCGATTCATTTTGATAAATAAACTCAATTTCAAGTTACGAAATAATATATACTTATTTATTTAGCCTTCCATAATTTTTAAATACAAGGTTTTACTAATATAGGAAATACGTTTCAAATAAGCCTGTGGGCTGCAAATACAAAAAGATCTAATCAATCAATAATGAAACAAAATAGTCCAATCATCATTGGCCGCTGCTCTGCTGGGTTTAAGTAGTAGTTTTACTTGGAAAACTTTCGTGATTTATTTCAATCACTAGCTGTTGCCAGCGGCTTCGCCCGCGTTGTTCTAGGGTGCAAAGTACATATATAAACTTAGCCATCCCATTTTTATCCCATGGGAACTGATTACATACCAAATTTCATCGAAATCGGTTCAGCCGTTTGACGTGATTGAGTAACAAACAAACAAAAAATCAAACCAACAAATGAATAAACAAACATTCAAACTCTCGCATTTATAATATTAGTGTGATTATTAAAAATACAGGGTAGTAACAGCAACAAAACGGTACGTGATTAATCCAGTATTCATTAATAATGATACATAATAGTTCGTATTTTGATATAATAAGCATTCTACCCCAGGTAGGAAGTGTATCCAGGTCTAATCACTTATGGTGATAATTAATCTTTTACGAACTATGATATGTACGTGCCCTACACCTATGAATTCTTTGGCACAGTCCAAAGACTATTGTTACTCGACTTCAAAAACAAGAGGGTATTAATGTAATAGTCTCCGCAGGGTTAATTAATTGATACGAATTAAAGATTCCAAATCAATTAATTAAAGTCGAATTTTGCACGAAAGAAAAATTACATGCAGCTTTTAATTAAAAAAAAATACTGGTTTCATTTATATTTTGATAGTTTATTTATACATAATGGCATAATTATTTCTTTTAGGTGCAATTTATAACATAATATTTACTCATTCTTAAATAATATCACTTTATTTTCTTTATAAAAATATCTATACAAACGGCAAAAGTATTATACATAGTTATAATAATGTAAAATTACCTTTTTCTAAACATGAATATTACAGTTATAAATTATACGACAGTTAAGTGAATTATACAGTGTGTCCCTGGATAAAGTGCAACCCCGAAAGGGGGTGAAACTAGATCAAAAATTATCGACAAAAAAATAGAAAAAAAAATTTAAAAAAAATTCGTATATACTTTATTGATGTATTAAAATTTTTATTACTCACTAATTACTCTATTTAATAAAAAAATTATTTCTTCCAAAGTAGTAGGTCTATTTTGTTAAAATAAAAACCATAATCATGTCAGATATGTGACGATGACGATAAAATAACAAATAACTCACAAACGAGTGGCTATCGTGACTTAAAGTTTAATTTTTGTATTAAAATTACATTTTTTAGGCTGTTTTTTTCCAATAAACTCCAAAAATCTTAAAATTAAGCCTATAATACTAGAAATTTTTATTATTATTTTTATTATAGATTATGGCCCAGCGACCATAATACAATATAAGTTAAAAAAGGGTCTCTACCTGAGTGGTGACGTAATCAGTGGTCAACTTTAAATGCTCCTAGCCAGCACATTTTTTATGTTAGAACGTAGGTTTTTATTTTATTTAAAAGCTATTATGATAGACAATAATAAAAAGTCATAAAAATATGTAGTATTATAGGCTTAATTTTAAGATTTTTGGAGATTATTGGAAAAAAACAGCATAAAAAATGTAATTTTAATACAAAAATTAAACTTTAAGTCACGATAGCCACTTGTTTGTGAGTTATTTGTTATTTTATCGTCATCGTCACATATCTGACATGATTATGGTTTTTATTTTAACAAAATAGACCTACTACTTTGGAAGAAATCATTTTTTTATTAAATAGAGTCATTAGTGAGCAATAAAAATTTTAATTCATCAATAAAGTATATACTAAATTTTTTTAATTTTTTTTTCTATTTTTTTGTCGATAATTTTTGATCTAGTTTCACCCCCTTTCGGGGTTGCACTTTATCCAGGGACACACTGTATAGGGTGTTTGATAATATACGCACAAAACTGAACTGAAATTTTGATGAGCATAATGAATTTTGTGAAAAGTTTACAATAGAAATGTTCAATTTATTTTGGCATGTATAAACCAACACTTTTTTAAACCTATGTTGTGCTATTGCATAATGCTTGCCATCTAACCACAGATACTGTATTGGTGACGTCTCGAGATATCTCTTGCCTATTTCTAACTCAAAACCCGCAGCCATTACTGAAAGAGATATCAAATCTGCCTTTATTTTTGGATGTCGATTGCAAGAGTAGGCTGTAAGTTTTATATCGAATTAATCACCTAAACTTAGTAAATTTTTCCTTAAATTTGATAATATAACTAGTAGTTTTTTTCGAGAAGCCTTTTTTATGTTTTGAGAAACCGTCACTTGAATACGAGTATCGTCAGTAAATTACCAAACACCTTGTATAAGAAAAATGTATTTCTATTCACAGTGATAAAAAAAGCCTGTTATAATTATTATAATTTTATCAATATTAAAATTATACAATAAATGTAATTTTATACTTTCCAGGAAAGGTAACTAGTATCGTGAGGGAAGACGATATATGACTGCTGGTATATAACGGTAACTAAGCTATTGTGTATTTGAGCACTTAGGTTTGCCATTATTTAATACATTTACCCTAACATTTACTATGAAGCTATACAATAATATGTAACAAATAAGGTTAAGTGGCTTAAGATTAATTGGAAGACCTTACGATTTTGCTGTATAAGGCACAAAGAATTCTATTAATCAGCATTAAACTATATAATGTGTAGGTACAGGCAAAATAAATGGCACTAAAAACTAAAATGAAATACATTATTTTATGAATTATCGGACATTTTGCCCTATTACTTACATGAAATACTGCCTCAGATGTCTCCATGAAATATACAATTTTAAAACTAACTTAGATCCAAGCCAGTCGCGCGATACGACTTTGTGCCGCAAGGCTGAAGTCGCAACACGCTCCTGGCTCAAAACCATAAATAAACCTAACAAAAACTGACCCCAACTGACCTTCATATATAAAAATCTACTCTAGGAACTTCAATACTCTGTGCATTATTTACAACTAAGCGTATCACAGTATCATTCAAAAACAGAAATCCACTTTCCGTTTTCAAAAATGTTCAAGGGAATGTCACCAGGGTCTCCATGGTTTTTCCTCGGGGGGTTTTCTGGTCACCAATGCGAGGGGAGCAGGTTCCTCAGGGGCTGGGGGCGGAGTGCCCCAGCCCGAGCTGACGGGGGAGAAACACCTGGGTTCCGATGATGATGAGGAGGCTTCTCTTGGGGAGAGAGGTACTAGGTTGGGAACGGTTCCAAAGTTGCTGGTGGTCATACCGGCGGGGAGGACTAGCGCGATGTCTCCGTTTGCAAGCCGTGTCGGGACGAGACGCACGCCTGAACCAGGGCCAGCTGTCGATAAAAAACTAATGTTAGTTGAGTATTTCATTTTAATGGGAGTGGAAAAGTATATGCTTGGTTGCTAACAAAAGTAGCTAACGTACAATTTTCACTGTGTAAAATATGGTTTGGAAGCAGGCAGGCTTCATAATTAGATTTTTTTTAATGTAAGTATTCTAATGACCCTGGTGAAGGTTCACAAATTGAACCGAAATATTGTCGGCCGTAACACCGATAAAACGGTACGTGATAAATCCCGTATTTATAATAATGATTGTAACCTAATAATTGTTTTGAAAAAGAAATATTTTCTTTGGCTATAAGTTTAACTGATACAAATGGGACACAGGTAGGTAAAATTGCAAATAGGTAAAACAAGAATATAAAACGCACCAGAAATAAAAATAGTCGAATGTCCCGGCACCACATCTTCACAGTCAGACGGTGGAGTCGGCGCCGCGGCCGGCCTCTGTCCCGAGCTCACACATCCTTCAAGGTGCTTCACCAGCCTTCTCCGCAACCCGGTGTCTAAGCCTTGGAATTTGGAGACTTCAGAGACACAATGTCGGTAGCCAGCGCGAAACCGGTCCGGAGAACCCTCAGAGCGAAGGCTTTCGAGGTGTTTTACTGTCATCTCGAGGATATCGGCCTTTTCTAGCTTCGAATGGCGGGCTGGCTGTGAAGAGAAATTTATAAGTTTATTTATAAGTTAAATTTAATATGATCAAAAAATGAACTGACATTCAGTTTTATAGGTAGAGTTTTTGTAGTAAACGTATTACACTTACGGACCTACGACGTGAAAAATCTAATTATTATTGAGACATATTTAGGCTTATCATATTTGATTGTTTTAGTTTCATTTCTTTACATAGTATGTAAGTCGCTTCTACTGTCTGTTCTTAAATCTTTTAAACTTCTCAACGGATTTTAATGCAATTTTCAGCAATAGATAGTACATTATAGAGTGATTCAAGAGGAAAGTTTAAATGTGTAATAGTATAATGTAATACATATACATACATATATGTATAAGAGTAATACATACATAACTCTGTTTGTTTGTTACATTTACACGACTAAACGGCTGAACGGATCGTAATGAAATTTTGCAAGGAGATAGATTATATCCTGGGAAAAGACAGTCTACTTTTTAGCCAATGAGGGTAATATTTTACTGAAAAACCACCCGTGCGAAGCTGCGGGCGGGTCAACTAGTAGTTTATAATTAGTAAAAATGATTTACTCTCAGGAACAGTGTATATGTTTAAGAGGAGGGCATTGCTACATAGTTTTTAAACTTTTGCAGACTTTTACATAGGCTACGTTTTCATTTGACCGATATTTGATCATATTTCAATAATAATCACGTTTTATGAAGGGAGAAGACAATCTGAGCCCTAAAAAACAATAGAACAGCATCTAACGTAAACTTTGGTACAGAAGAGTGTGCAACTTACGTCTTTTTTCATAGCATCTAAAATGAGAGCCTTCAGTTCGTTCAGGCAGTTGTTGATTCGAGCTCTTCTTCTCTTCTCCATTATTGGCTTGTTACTCTGTAACAAGAAATATATACAGATTAGTAAATTCTACAAGTTCTTACTAGGATTAAAATAAACGCGGTCAAGCGAGCCTAACTCTGACGTATCTGACGCAATATGTATACCATGAATTTGGTTGAACTAGTTTGGTTTATTTCAGGTGTCTTTGCCCGAAACACGAGAGCACTTGAATTTTCACGGCTATTTCATGACCATAATACCTAAAGGTTTTACCTAGAGTAGCTCTATTTCAACTCTCCATTCGTCTCAATTCATATAATCCAGTATAAATTGACCTCAGTCTCGTACGTATTTAGATATAATCTAATCGAAATCCTTGCAAACTTTGGAAGCCCACACACTTTTACTAAGGTGTAGCATAACATTATTAATACACTCTTCAAATAATGCTCTTGGCTCCCGGCTAAGCAAAATAAACAAAGTTTGTTGTTTCTCTAATTCTAGATCTAATGGTAATTCCTATCTTCAGTTGGTAGGTGTTTCTATTTTACTCGTTTTATAATAAGTACGACAAAGTCGTAGCATGTCCTGTGGGACAGGGATCTAAAGTGGATGCCTTGCACGTTGCATTTTAGTTCCTATAAAGCACATCTCTAATTGTCCTAGTAATAAAAGTGGTCGAAATATTTCAGTAAAATTCCATTTAATCTCAAATGTATGTTTACTAATCTAATCATATAAAAACACAATATGATCTGCCTACAAGGCTGCTGATGTAATATATGATACCTATGTCATCTGAAGCGGCCTCTAGAACTCCAAGTACCTAACTGTTTACGAAGATTGCTGACTCTTATGCAACAACTGGAACGTTCTTACACAGAAAAAATATGCCCAAACCAACCTCTGTCGATAGGTATTTATTAGAACGGAGATAAAGACAATACATGGAAGAGTCACTGAATTGACGTCGCCTACGCTACCGGAGACGGAGGTCCGGAGTTCAGAGTATATCACAGATTACATTATAAGTACTAAAGTGTCGGAGACATTGTAGGCAATTAGCTATTGTATTGTAATTGCAATTCAACTGACGCCGTCACATCCTAGTGGGCAAAGGATACATTGTGTTAAAAACATAATACCAAGGTTTGATTCAGAATCTATCGAAATTCTAATTGTAAAATTTAAACATTTGGAGTCAGAATTAACCAAAGTTAAATAAAAAAACTTGTAATTAAAAAAGTAATACTGTAAAAACTAAGAATCATTCAGGCACAATCGAAACCGAAACACGCTATTTTTTTCAGGAAACTTTTATCTGCGACGGCTGCGGCGCCGTGGCGTCAAGCGTGACTCCCGCCACAGTGGCGCGTGAAAACAACCATTAACTAATCTCTGGTTACGCTCGTGCCAGTCAAGGTGAAGGCCGCAGCCGTGTCGTGACGCCACGCGTGCCACGTGATACGGCTATCAGTAAAACAAACTGCCATAATAAGCTACCAACTTGCGAGCAGAAGCGAAACTGTTTTACAAGTTCCCTGGCGACACGTAGTGCGAGCGTCAGACATGCATGTTACAGCCGATACTGCCGCATTAATCTAAGGTTAGGTTAACGCTTGTCATGTACAAGTTAAGATACAGACAGGCACGTTGGGACGCCACGCGTCCAGCTACGCTCGTGAATGATAACGTACCTATTGCGTAGAGTATTTTTACGACAGAAATCCGTAATTTTTATTATATTCATCCATCTATGATTTAGGGACAGCAAACATTAATATTCATATTAAACCATAAGTTCACAAGTGCAAAAACTTGAATTTTCAATCTGTAACTAATGGTTTTTTCAATCCTCAGAGCATAGACACTCGCTAAGAGATTTCTTTCGTTGAACGCACTCCACTTTATCTGAGAAAGGTAGCAGGCAAAGCGCATCGAAATGATTGCGTAGCGTTGGAGTTCCTCTTCTATCAGAGTGTGCATAAACATTTATCGCCATAGCAACATACACACGACGCATAATTACCACTATAAATAAATGAGTTCGCTGATGCTAGACTATTCTGTGACACTAGACACGATTCTGCTATTACGATAGAATGTAATCGCTAGGATTTAAAATTGATGTCAATGTAGCGATTAGCTATTAGCACATAGTATGGTGTGGGTGGTTAGTTATTTGTCAATGTTTGAACATAATTCAGTAGCAACTCAGCATGAAAGAAAAGGCGGGTACATCTTATTTTGCTATTATTTTGAATTAGTTTAACAGTTTAGTTTGATTTTGATCGAGGTTTCCAATATCGTAATTCGCAAGCAGGCTAAAGTACAAGACGTCAGCAAGCGAATATTGGGGCTCAAGTGGAGTTGGGCAGGACACTTGGCCAGATGTAATGACGACAGGTGGACTAAGGCACTAACAGAGTGGAGGCCGAGAACTGGCCATCAAAATAGGGGGCATCCACCAGCGAGATGGGTCGACGACATCCATAAGACCGTGGGGCGTACGTGGTTCAGACTGGCACAGGATTGGGAAGAGTGGCAGAAACAAGGAGAGGCCTACGCCCAGCAGTGAGTCGACACGGGCTGAGAATGATGATGATGAGTTTAACAGCTATTATTATTAAGCTGTATATTAAACTTAAATTACGGTTTCGCGAAGAAAAAACATGCCTGTTCTTAGTCATAAGATATAAAATCGTATTCTGTTCAGGGCCCGTAGCCAAGTTACATTCGCTTCAAATCGATTCGATTTCTACATTGGTTTGTTTATTTATTTAATTTATTGGCAAATCAACTGCTATTTTTTATCTTAGATAGATTACAGTAATAATTTCAGAAAGCTAATTACAGATCAATATATCTCGATATATCACGTGATATTTCCATAGCATGTGTCAAATCCCATACATTTTCGGACTTATCGAGTAGCGTCGTCGCTAATCGAATGTAACTTGGCTAAGCCCTTAGTATCATTAGGGCTTGCAAGAGAGTGGGTTTGAATTTCGATCACTGCCAAAAAGTAATGGACCAGTAAAAAGAGCAACTGCATCTAAGGTCTTGCCAATTGTAATTGAGTAGTCTGTCTGGCTCGAAATTTAACCGTTGGTTACCTTCTATTGATTTCATCTCTAGTATTCACGATGGTATGAGCAAGAAACTCTGGCTAAACCTGGTGTTGGTGTTTGATTGTATGGCTGTTTCTGCGTTGTATTGTGATCACCTTTGTAGTGATAGAGTTAGTAAATTCACGTTTTAATAGTAATCACGAGATGCTTATGTGTATTCGTATTGTAAGAGAGTTTGCAGCTTGCGGCGCGTGAGTGTGATCTTATCTTTATTTAAACAATTTATATAACATTGCTTGTGTGAGGCACAAAAATTAAAGATACTTGAATATTATTAAGAGGAATTAGCGTCAAGATCCAGACAAATTATTATTTCTTTTTGGTTGCCGATTTGAGCTGAAAGTGCTGAAACCGAACCGAATATGCCTTTTTGTGAAAAGCATTTTTATTAACTTAATAAAATTGGTTTTCAATTACGTTTAGAGACGTAAGTTCCTGTAAAATATTTACTATAGACTCAAAGTCAAAGTCAAATATTTTTATTCATTAAAATCACAAGGATCGCTTTGAAACGTCAACTTTACTGCCTATTCCTTCGCGACCAAGCCAGGAAAGAAAGGCAAGAAACAAGGCTGGTGGTTTTTTAATTATCCTTTTAGAATACATAACAATACAGAAAATAAATTACGTCTAAATTGTAACATTTTGAACGAGTTGGAGCAATTTCAATCCCAAGCTGCTTTATCATCAAAATAATCTGATATTTTATAGAGAACGGATATTTTATGATATATTTTTTTTATACGGCTTTTTTATAAAGATTTTGTTTAATTACGTTTTTAAATTTGTTAATTGTCAATTTATGTACATCCCTTGAGAGTTTGTTATAAAAGCGTACACCTTGCCCTTTAAACGATTTACGAACTTTATGGAGTCTCCAAGTGGCAACCGCGTGTTTATCTTTATTTCTAGTAGTATTGAAATTATGATTATTGCTATTTTTCTTAAACAAATTAATATATTTGTGAATAAGATTTTCATAGATGTATTGACAAGGGAATGTCATAATATTTATTTCTTTAAACTTATTGCGTAATGATTCTCTGGGGCCCATATTATAAATTGCACGAACAGTCCTCTTCTGCAGCACAAAAACGGTGTTTATATCTGCAGCACTCCCCCACAGCAGTATACCGTATGACATAATGCTGTGGAAGTAGCTGAAATAAACTAGTCTAGCTGTGTCTACGTCTGTAAAAAGGCGGATCTTTTTGTCGGACTTCAATTACAACAAGGAAGCGATTAACAATTGAGTTGCTATATTGGATAAGACTTGGGCATAATTTTATGTTCTCTTCTATCGGTAGCTTCACTTAATATAAAAGTGTCTGTGTCTTTTATACCTATAAACTTGCAACAGGTTAAGCATTAAGTCAAGGCTTACATATGAGGGCGGTACGCGTTTGTCGCTTCCGGCTCTAGCCCCATTTCCGGAGACTTGAGCAACGATACCGTGGAAATGGAAAATAATGACCGTTTCCTTCAAATAACTCTACACGTCATGATTCCACGGTATGACTCATCAATCGCTTTTTAAAATTAATGTTATTTTGATAAAATAAATAGGATTAAGAGAGTCACGACTGATTTAGAACTGGCACTTATTTAAACAGCTCCTAAAAGATAATCCCAGCATCTGACTGAGTTAAGCAACCTACAGCATATTCTATGATAATCTCAAAGAGGTTTTCAAGAGTGCCCATAATATAGTCAATTTTTTTATAATAACCAGTGACTCTGTTGCCTCTAAAGCCTAAAGTAGCATTTCTACACAACACAGGAAGAAATGCACACGACACACTCATTACGATACAAAAACAAGCTTATGATACCTACTTCACGACTCAAACTACACTCTTCAAGCCTTCACGTAATGTCGATCAAAATATTTAACAAACTACCTGACGCGTTGAAAAATGATATATAAATTACTTACTAACTAATAAAACCTACTATACAATTGACGAATATTTTAATGACAAATTTTACATACTTACCTACTACCTACTTAGCTATTAGATTTGATTTTTTTCTTTTTAAAACGAATATAACCTAACAAGAACAATGACGTCCTCCTTTCTCCAAAATATTGCTGTATCCATAATGAGCATGTACCTATCAATTACCACCTATTGTTACATTGTGGAATACAATAAACGATTGAGACTGGTTTTTTTAGTACTGCAGCATGTAGAAACTCGTATGTTGTTACTGTATGTAGCAAAGTACGCAGTAGAGTCGCTGGCACGTGCCGCGTCGGCGCTGGTCGTGCCGCCGTAATCTCACCACATGGAGCAAATCATGCCAACACGACCGTGTCTCAATATCAGTTTCAGTTGAAACTAGGTACATACTATAATATAGACGTGTTTCGTATTGAAATTTGCACTCTAAACAACTTGTTATTCGGCTCCAACTTCCGAAGGCTGTTGGAAATGGCGCACATCGGCACGTCCACAGATGCCTATGTAAATAGGTACCATTTATTTAAATTTAAGACCGGGAAGTCTCTGTTTAGCCAAACATACTGCATATTTTATCACAAGAATGTCAATAGCGCTATTTAGAAATACGAGATGCCTATCCAGTATGGAAACTTTTCTTATAAAGTTATTTCTACAATTTTGAAGAACTCTATGGTATATAATTGAGTTTCACTTGCTACTAAAACCCAGACAGAAACAATGAAAATGTGACTTTACGTAAGTGCGAGTCATGCGAATAGATTCTGTCGCGGCGGCGCCGCCAAACAACACGTGGCACGCGTCTCAAAATACACCTATGTATTGTATTCAATGTTTGCTTTCAGGAATTTAGAGTGTTTTACATTTAATTAGTCTTGAAGACTAATATTTTTAGGTTCTTAAGCCACGAGAGGTGATTTTCTAACTAAGAGCATTATGGTCTATAAGTACATAATTGAATCTCCACACATCTCCAGAGTTCCATGAATCATTAATTTCCGCCGGTTTCCACCAAAATGGAGAGGAGAGGAGACGTGTAAATTCAAAATCACGTCATAATCGTATTACGTAATTAATTTCACTCATCTCTTCTCGGCTCTGCTTAGGTAGAAACCGGGCCTAAGACGATGACGGAAAGATAGGTCATAGTGCTCTTCTGCAGTGCAGACAGATGCATTGCATGGGCTGGCAGGCACCCAGAAAACTACTGCAATAACAACTATATACGAAACTATTTAAATGTAAACTAGTAGTCTACGACGTTTTATGACTCTCCACTGAGTACTGTTTTTATAGCTGTATTTGTACCTACAATAAGTTTCGGACGATTCCAGGAAGTCGGGAGATACTGGCAGACGTCTATGAGCAATATCACTGGCCGTCGATGGAAAAGTCTTGCGCTGGATCGTGATGGATGGCACACATTTAGAGGTGAAGTCAGGCTGTAGATGACGACAATGTTGTCTTCAAGCGTTAACGAGAATGGTATTGTGATTGCGATTTATCTGTGTACTAATAAAATTGATTTAGTGATGCCGTTTAAGAGTAGGACAGTGAATACCATGAGGAAGTTACGATAACCACGAAGTAAACAAATTAATTTGCTGTTGAAACGCCACGTTGTATTATTTAATAGCGGACACGGATAACATTTAAATATTGGGAACGATACCAGGAAAATGCGAAAAATAAGTTGGTGGCTCTTATAGAAATGGTATCTTTATGGCGTCAAAATCAGTAGATGCATAGAATGAGGTAGGTACTTACGATTGGGGTAAGGTCGGGATGCACTAGAAAAAGTTGAACAGGGAAATGAGTTTTCTCCTGTGATTTCGTAAATAATAATAAAATAGTGCCTACGCACACTTCCTGATGTTTATAGAAAGAGAAAGGATAAACTATATTTAATTTTATCTAATATGAAATGAGATTGAGAATAACGACTTCTTTGACAGAAGTCGTTAGTCGAACAGAAGTTCAGGGGCCCAATTCTGCTAATTTTTAAGAAAAACTATTATGGAGCCATACCATTGTTAAACGATTATGATTGTTATTCCTGTCATAAACTACCAAATGTTCAATGGGGTTGTCATAGCAACGGTGGTCATTGAAAAAAGATTGTGTTAGTAGAATACCAAAAGGTATCTATAGTGGCGATTTTTCGACGATACCATTGTCATAGTGAAACAATAGGTTTAGTAGAATTGGGGCCCTGTTAGAAACGCCTATGATCCATTGTTGTTTCTGCAGAAGTTACTATTGAATTATTCCTAAAATCACTGAATCAACTCACCGTACAGGAGGGGCTTGTAAGGTTTTTCCCGCACTCCCATAGGCCATGCTTGATAAGGATACTGTAAACTTATTTGGCGACTATATTATTGTTTTGGAACACGTGCGAAATGAAGTTACACAATCGAGTTCGGGGAATTCTCAAAATATCTGAACGGAATGGGATAGGTCGGCGGCGGCGCAATGGCACTTGGCAGCAGCCGGTGCTTATGTCTGATAGCGTAATGTAATGCTGTAATGTGGACGGATTCAGCTGAAGAGCTGGGTTAAATTTACGTTTTGACAAAGAATCGCGCAAACTGTAATTTTCATTGCTTTATTCGCTGTTTTGACTCTGATAATTTTTTTAGTGTAACAAATTAAGACTTAAAATCCCCCTCCTTTTCTCTGATTCTACTGATACTGATTTTGGTCTACTGAGATTTCATCACGGTTCTGCACGCTTTGCTGGGGATGTCTGTCAAGGTTGAAAGCAAAACTTGTGACCCCGTTTCTTATTATAATTAAAGTATAAGTATAAAACCTTAGTACGTCCACACGTCCTGGCATAGACGTCGTATTGGCGTTTAATATTGGCGTTGGACGTTGGCACGCGTGGCGCGTCGCGTGCCAAGCGTGGGAGCGGACGCAGTGCTTCCGGCACGCGCCTATCCATGACCAGGCCTGTGCCACCGACAACCAACATTTAAAGCATTATCATCTTTATTTTGGGGGTTTTAAGGCCTACAGGGTACCATGACGTTTATTCCTTATATTATTTCTTTTAATTATTTCGTATCGGTAAAAAGATCTATTATAGATCACGCTCACAAGAGTGTTAACTGCCACTAGCCGTAGCGAATCGTCATGTGGTTGTCATGCATTGCAAGGAAAGAAAGATCAAAATTTCGCTACCTTCACGCCTTTACTGAGGTGAAATGAGGTGATGTATTATATTCCCAGCTGTGACCATTTATCTACGGATACCCTCCGCCCCTTTTAAAAGTTTTGGCAGCCCTTTTTCTTGGTACCACACGAGTAAATGCAAAGCGTATACCAACGACGGTGACACCTCTAAAGTCTAATCACAGAATATTATCGGTGCAGAATACCATCGTCGAAGTGAAACTTCTGTATGGTAATATAATATACTCTGTGCCACTAATCACCAATAATCATTTGTATGGATACGACACGCGATATGCGAAAACACGCGATAACTTTGCATGGCCGAAGGTTCTACACGCTACTTATTACAAGCGATAAAAATATTTACAGCATCAAAATGATGTTTGATTGTGCGGAACTTTTATATGATTTAACAATACAATACCACATCCATTAAAATTATTTGTCGTAGATTATAAAAGTAAGTGGCGCTCTGAATCAAATTGCTCCCAGAATACTTTATTATTATAATACTACGCTGCGATTTCCAATGCTCGAACTCCACTTGAAATATAAAGTGAGGAAAATTATGATTATAACCATAAATTTTTGTCACATACCTAGTTCTTCCAAAACACATGGTGTCCTTCTATACTCAAATACTTGCTTTCTAGGGCCGCATTCTGAATCATACAGAGTACCTATAAGACATTTCTCGTCTATTAAATTAAACCTGCCAATAAAATTCTAATATTGGACTCTATTGTTTCTAATCTCCGATTCTCCTTTTAAGGATGCCAGCGCATGTGAGTCTTGAGACGAGGTATTAGAAGTGTCAATAACGCCCACATTAAACTTCATAGTTTGTGTATGATAATCAAATCGCCTTATCTACATAGATGTAGTTTCGTAGCTCCGTGTAGGCGATAACTGAATTATAGTTAATCTGTGGCACCACTTGAAAGATAAGTTTGTTTTATGTTTATTTTATAGCATCATCACTTTTTGATTGTTTATAGAGATGTAGAACTTGTATATTTTAACCGGGGAATCACAAGATAAAACAAAAGTCGGTATTTTTTGGTATTAGAAGCAGTTTCTGATAGAGATAGATAGATCGAATTTGAGTTTTATGGCTTCTGGCTTTAACATCTATCAATTGGAGAAAATTATAGCAAGTCACGAAACAGTCGCTGTAGTCCATTAGAGCGGATTGGTATACATATTTATTTTATTAATTTTTATTTTATTGCTAGGTGTCTCATCTCTAATACGTTTGTGGAAGTGTAGGTGCCGTCGGTCACACGACTCCTTATCTTTCGATGGTTATCAGCGATGATGGATGGTACAGCTTTTTCTAGTCACGTGTTGATAATTACTTGCGTTGCGTCTGATTGTTTGAGTTTGGTATCTCGTTTGAAGAGGTTATTTTAAGAGCTATTGTAACACCTGTGATAGGATTTTAAAAACTAAGTTTGGTCTAGCAAGCCATATTAGTGCTCACGCTAGAATGTAAATATAGACGTAGGTTAATTTAATTTAGTGTACGGTTAGGTACTTGTTTACGGTTGGATGCGCAGTGCTGCGCCCCTCATCAGCGCCAATACGGTTTGGCAGTCGAACAGCTTGCTCACTACGGATTATCGTGTTCCAGGGTCGCCAGTAGCATTTCCCATCACGCTAGCCTTAATGATATCATACGCCGGGCTTTTTGCAGCATCAACGTTCCAGCCGTTCTCGAACCGAACGGTCTTATACGTGATGATGTTAAGAGACCTGACGGTATGACTCTTATACCTTGGGAGATGGGTAGGCATTTGGTGTGAGACACCACGTGTGTCGATACCCTTGCACCATCTCATCTGTCTGGTACAGCAGTTGGGGTTGGTGCGGCGGCAAATTCAGCCGAAGATCTCAAGCGGCGCAAACATGGAAGTCTCGACAGAGCTTACGTATTTGAGCCATTTGGAGTCGAGACCCTGAGTGCATGGGGTACCGAAGCCCATCGTGTTTTCATAATTATTTCTGGGCGTCTGGTCGAAGCGACGTGTGATCCAAGAACTGGCGCTTATCTGGGTCAATGCATAAGCATTGAAATTTAGCGGAGCAATGCAGCCAATGCCTTGGAGACACTTTCGCCTGGTGGTGATCTGGAGCAGTTGAGCTATCTATAAATCGTTTGCAATGGTCTTTAGATGATTAAATTGTTTCTTCTGTATTTTATTGTAAATAATTGTATATTCTTTCTGTTGTTAAAGACATTACAAAATTTTGTATAACTTTTAATACATTTTATTTTTTTTATAAATATAGTTAGGGTGTCATCGAAATCGATAGGGGGACTATGATTATATATATATTAAGAGACAGGTGTTGAAATTTTCACCAAAGGAACCGAACCTACTACTTACTCAACTGTTATAAGGCTATATGTATATGCCGACTGGTAAGTAGTTTGCACCTTATCAGATCCGTGAAAATCATCAAAGACCTTTTCGAGACAATAAAACATTTTGAAAATAGAATAAATCAATTATGGTCTACGGTATTTATAGGTTTATATTAGAAAATATATAAGTTTTACACGCCAACATCTCATAACCATAAAATTTTACACGACTTTTCCATGCCAAACCGCAGAGATTCCTAAAAGTCTATTGAAGTCTAATCTACTTATTTATTTTCTTAAAACTAAAAGCATGGAAAATAGAAAAGTTAACGAGGACAGATTGTTTTTGTTTTGTTATTTGTTGCGGTCCTGAGGGCTTAGCCAAGTTACAGTCGATTAGCGATGACGCTAGTCGATACGTCCGAAAATGTATGGGATTTGACACATGCTAGAGAAATACCACGTGATTCAGCGACAACAAATGTATGTAGAAATCGAATAGATTCGTGGCGAATGTAATTTGGCTACGGGCCCTGGTGGCGCTATAGTGGGCGACAAATGACACGCCGGGCGGGTGAGGGTGGGCGACGGGCGCGTTCCCACGACAATTAGCCCACGGCGGCGCCCACGCGACGCCTACTGACGGAACAGTGCTCCGCCATCCCAGACGATAGGGTTGACAATCGAGACTAGTCAGCTATCAAAAGTAATCAACATGCCAATATTTGCACGCACTGGAAAGTGCAGAATAGACGACCCCTTGCTAGATGGTAAGACGACCTAATGAAGGTTGCTGGGAGCCGTTGGGTGCAAAGGAAGTTTTTCCGACTATATTTTTCGCTCTGTTTGCACTTTTTTTCTTATGACAAGATCTGAAGTCGCGTCCCTATGTACCTACTTCTACCGCTCAAGCCCTAAATCTTCTTAAGGCCGTGGTTGCGAAATACCCAGAAACAGATCTATTTTTTCAAAACGAAATGTAATGTAGTATTCGTGTATTAGATTCTTAAGTTAATTCATTTCTATATATTTTTATAAGTGCCTATTATGACTATTAGCTTGCTGCACGTGTTGGGTTACGCTGTAATTGCTGCAAGCAAATGGATTTAAATAAAAAATAAATAAAATAAGATATTACAGTAACCGCAAACTTGAAAGAAATGTTAGAGGTTTAAATCGGCTGTTGACCTTTGATATTATATTTATTACTATTATTTCTAACAATCTTACGTAACAAAGTGTTTCTTTAGTTCGCTTTTTGATTAAATATTCTTTGAAAAGTAGAGAACATTAGGTTAAAGTCATGTGTAAAAAGTATAGTAGACCTACTGTCAAAATGTACATAACATTGATAAAATGACGCTAAGCCTTTTTTCTAGTTACAATCATAAAATAAAATATTTGGACAACCCTACCGCAGCTACCTAAACATTCGGAGCAGGGAGATAAGAGGGATACAGTGTGGGTGGTACCGATTGTTTTATTATGTGTGAAGTGCCCAGTCGCCACCGAACTCACAAACTAGTGAAAAATACAGATAACCAAGATTGTGAGGAAATCCTAAACATGTATCATCTTCTAGAGATGTTCCACTCTCAAATTACGCACCCTAGTTTATCATTGCGTCAAAGCATACAATCTAAGGAACATTTTGAACCGTATGTAAGTAAATTTCAAGCAGACGCGGTGGAGGCGCGCAATTTAAAACCGGAAGATCTTGACATAAAGTTATAGAATATTGCATTATTTGAGACACCAGCAGAAATAGACAATAATTGTTCAAGGCATCGTGATGCGTGGTGCGAAGATGCGATGCCTGCCACGCAATGTCCATATTTGTGAGTAAAAACTGTAACCCTAGAATGCGTTATCTGTGACCAATATATTTGAAACAATTAGATACTTTTTGTGATGTTTTTCTATATAACCAAACTCAAAAATTAGATAGTTACATAACTTATAAATTCGTGTAAATATTTGTTTGGTGACATTAAATTATGATCATCAATTAATTGATAACTAATTTAAACGAGTCTAGTTTTTGAGGCCGGGCTATTTACGTACAGAAACGAGTTTACATTTGCGTCACTTTTTATTAAGTATAAAGTTTTAAACATAGGTGGTCCTTGTTTTTTATTCCCCGACACTATAAGATTGGATGAAAACCTTTGTCTGTTCATTTGACTGTCCGTGGCGTTGTAGCTCTCGTCAAGGATCACGCTAACACATTTTTGTATGGTGCCTGACCAATTACAAGTGGTTTTCTTTCTAATATGTTTCTTAGTTTTTGAGTAAATACGTTAAGGATTTAATAAAAAAAAAATTAAACCATTGAAAAGTAGTATGCCAAAACAGAACTGAATTTCTCGGATAAATAGTAGTTAAATTGATGTCGTAGGTGCAAATATTGGTTGTTTTGTCGTTAATAGTCCTACTAAGCGCAACGTTTCACGTAAAGTTGGTTTAACTAATATTTGTATGTATAGGTGGAGATGGAATCATGTGATGTTATTATCTAATATTAAAGTTATACAAGAAAGTCAATAGCTGCATCGAAATCACGAGGATCGTGATATAAAGTTTTGCCTTATTTGTAAGACCTCGCTAAAACTAATATTAATATTAAACAACTTGGTATATACTGTACTTATGTGTTATGAAATATTTGTATTATGATTAACACAAGCTTAAGATGCAAACTACAAGTAACTTTTAACAAAAATATAACCAGCTTTAGAATTTTTTTTTAATTATAAATAACATTATGCGTCCCTATAAAATTTGAAAGTTGTCCTCGATTTTTTGGGATCCTATCATCAGATCCTGACTTGGTGCCAATGGGGCCACCTGGAAAGTATACCCTTTTAAATAAAAAAATGATTTCTCAAACCGGTCCAGGCGTCTAAAATAGATAAAAAAAAGATTCCGACGAGAAACTCCCTCTTTTTTGAAGTCTGTTAAAAATGGTAAGTTTTGGCGAAGATCCATCGAAGGAAGTCGTGATATTTTGCAATCAAATTACGCAGAACTTAATACTTACAAAAAAGTTCTAATATACTTAAAAACTATTATCCCTGACATAAAATATGTATTCAGAACAAACGTATTTTGTTTAATGCAATAAAGAACCGTTTTACAAAACCATTTCAAACACTGTCAATTACAAATAATAATTAGGAATTAAAACACATTCTTACAAATATATTTGAGATAATTTTGTTAAAAATAAGTCACAAAATAGATTGTTTCGAAAAAAGATAAATACAAGCAAGCTAAAGAATTAAAAATGCCAATTCTTGAATTCCATTGTTCGTAGATTCTGCTACGAAGGTGCTACGGGAACGCGCGTTTAAGTCTTTTGTAGGAAATTTACCATTATTATTGATTATAGTACTTACTTTTATATTTATCGTTTTAATCAACAATTATGCAACTTCAATTGCGTAATATAAATTATTAAAAGAAAACTTACCCTTCTGTTATCTCCCTTCTTATCAACTCCGGGCTGGGTCATGTTCGATGCGCCCTGGGGGCTAGCCACCATCACCATAGTTTATTTAATTTTATCACTGCACTGTCTGAGCAGTCACTGCATCGCGTGAGGAGCGTACGCCTCGTCGTGTGGTCGGCGCGCGACTGGTGAGAGAGCGAGTGGCACGGATGAGGCAGGAAGGAAAGGAAAAACTCGCCGGAGGTTTTTGGAGATAGGTCACTGCGTTTTTTGTTTTTTGTAACTAAATGCGTAGTAGGTAAATGCTATACCTACATAATAGAATAGTAGCTGTGCTAGAAGCAGTGAAATGCAGATATAGTAGTAGAAAAAAAATCTATCATCAAACCATGCATAAAGAGTATCTAGCTGCTCGATATAAATGGAAATTATTCTTTACGTGCAGGCGACAGTTAGTCTGCAAATTATAAGATTTGCCATTATAATGTCGCTTTAATTTGGCGGCTAAATATTAGGGTTGAAGTGACTTACTCTCGTTGAACTCCCTTTTTAACCGACTTCAAAAAAAGGAGAAGGGTCTCAATTCGACTGTATGTTTTTTTTGTATGTATGTTACGCGATTACTCAAAGACGCTTGGAACGATTCGAGAAATTCTTTTTTTTAATAGGGTATACTTCCCAGGTGGTCCTATTGGCACCAAGTCAGGATCTGATGATGGAATTCCAAAAAAATTGAGGGCAACTGACCAATTTTATAGCGAGGCATAATGTGTTTTATATATTTTTAGTAAGGATATACATTCAGCTTGGTCACATAGAAATTTCATCAAAATCGGTTCAGTAGTATGGTTTTTTTGTGGTTCGGGTGGTCTAGGTACAGGTGGTGGTACAATAATAATCATTTATAAAAACAATAACTAAAAAATAGGGTTTTATTTTTATTTCCATAACTTACAAATTACCTAACACAGGGCCTTCAGTAATATTTTATGAGTAACCTGACAGATTATGTTAAACTTTGTGGTATTATAAATGCGAAACTTTGGATGTTTGTTTATCTATTTGTTACTCAATCACGTCGTAACGGCTGAACCAATTTTGAAAATTGATATATTGATTATGATCTGGATTGAAACATAGGTTAATTATTATTGTCAAATAACGAGAGCGAAGCTGCGTGTGAAAGCTAGTACTATATAAATATGAATTTTTATTTATATGTATAATTTTTAACATTGTGAGCTAGAAGTAAGTGCATACAATTCTCTTTTACTATTACAATCTATTAATTAATTTACTCACTCGGCATAAAATATTACTGCATGCAGTTTGTCATCTTTAAGCACTAAGTTCCATCATTTGTGCATGTAGCCGCTAAATATTGTCAGTGTGTGCTACGTTGATGACTCCTAATAAAATAATAATAAAAATGACACATAAAACAATAAAGAACAGTGAGTCAATTGAATAGAGTGAGCTATCTGCGATCACTTGTGCCGGGTGGCCGAGGCACGCGACCGCTGCACGCGGCTGGCGGCGAGTCCTCTCGCGTGCCTCCGCATTATTGCTGCGAAACTCCATTCACCTACGGTATTTTATCGTACATATTACATTTCTCGTACCACCAGAAAGTATTCGGTCAATCGGTCTTATAAATATTGTGAAGTTTTACTTAACAAAGCTGTAACTCTCTGTTAACTATTCTCTTTATCATTTTTTTCAATAAATATTAAGAATTCTGCAAAGTATAATGTTTCAAGAGTTGAGAAATTTAACATTACATATTCACCGCAAAAAATATTAGCTTTACTATAGAGTATTCGTTCTTAAGGGGGATTCCTCCTTTAAGGGGAGTAATAGAGTTTAAGGGGAGGATCAGTTTTGGAGGAATCCCTCCAAAACTGATACTGTAACTAATACCGTACCGATAATATTGCCACGCACATACCCACCCACCCATAAGATTTGCAAATTGTTGCCTGTAGCGGTGAAGTGTGGCAATTTCAGTGCGCGGAAGTTCTGATCCAAATACTGGAGGATCTGCACCATGGAAACGCGCCCTCAAATGCCACTAACGCTGACATCATACTGTCGCGCCGGCTCTAATGTATTGACGCTCGCATAAATTTGTTCAGAGATCTTCAAAGAGGACCGACGGCGTACTAACTACAAGTAATCTATGGTTGACTACTTAGCATACGTAAAGGCAGTGTATGCGCCCGCCTACATTACATACGACAATACGCCTCGGCTTTTCTCTAACGACGTTGGAACTTGGAATGGATATTTAGGCACGTAGCCACGGTTCAGTACCAACCGCTTGGGTGATTAAGGGCCGGTGTTCACCAAAGCTGAGCGGAGAAATGTGGATCATACAATAGTAACGCACGTGGGTATTGTAATACCATTTTGGCTTATTCTCATTTTCTCACAGAAAAACTCATCAACTCCAACGATTAAATAATACTTATTTTTATTTCTTTCTTCTTTTTATTACCTTTAAGTAATAAAAAACTATGATCTCTGAACTACTTTATAAAATAGTTTTGAATTCATGGGAACTGCTTTGTATGTTGTTTTTAAAACTGACAACAATTAAGACTGAGAACTGAGATGCTTCGGTGGATACCTGATGCCTGACATAGAGATGGGCACGATGGAAGGCTGCAAAATTCAATAAAACTACTAACATTTTGTATGGAATGTTGATTTGTAGTTGGTTTATGATATTACCTACCTAACATTTCATAATTATTATCGTAACCAATATTAATAATGAAATAATCTGAGAATGAAATAATAATGGTGTCTTCCTGTCGCATTTGCGGTTCGCTGATGATCTTGTTCTGTTTGCCGAGACGATGGACGATCTGCAGACCATGTTGAATGAGCTTTATAATGCATCTTTCAGAGTAGGCCTCAAGATGAATATGGGCAAGACGAAGGTTATGTCGAGTATTTCTGGAGGTTCGGTCCCAAACGTCGTTGTTGGAAGCGAGAAACTAGAAATGGTCGACTCATACGTTTATCTTGACCATGTTTTATCTTTTGGCAAAGAGTATCAAATAAAGGAAGTCACCAGGCGTGTTCAACTTGGATGGGCAGCTTTCGGCAAACTAGATGATATACTAAAATCCACGCATATTCCACAATGTCTTAAAACACGTCTCTATAACCAATGTGTCCTGTCAACTATGACTTATGGTGCCGAGACATGGAGGCTCATGAAGGAGGCTGTGCACAAAATAAGTGTAGCACAGAGAGCCATGGAGCGCGCCATGCTCGGCATCACACTCTTAGATCGAGTTACCAATACCAAAATTCGCAAGCAGACTAAAGTACAAGACGTCAGCAAGCGAATATTGGGGCTCAAGTGGAGTTGGGCAGGACACTTGGCCAGACGTAGTGACGACAGGTGGACTAAGGCACTAACAGAGTGGAGGCCGAGAACTGGCCATCGAAATAGGGAACGTCCACCAGCGAGATGGGTCGACGACATCCATAAGACCGTGGGTCGTACGTGGTTCAGACTGGCACAGGATCGGGAAGAGTGGCAGAAACAAGGAGAGGCCTATGCCCAGCAGTGGGTCGACACGGGCTGAGAATGATGATGATGATGATCGTAACCGATAGAGCTTTATAGTTCTGACTACGCAGAAAGCCTTTAATTAATTCTTCAGATAAAGACGTCCAAAAGTCGAATAAACTTTTATTTCTTGGGTTGTGATTACTTGATAATTAGGTAGGTAATGTATGGAGGTAATCTATCGGAAATAATCGTAATACATTTAGCTGCCCCCGCGCACCCTTCGTTTGCACAGAACCCAGTCTATACCTACCTACATTCAAAAGCTAGGCTGGTATGACCGCCCTAGAACAGTTTATCTCTACCATCTACGGAAAATAGAGTAATATAACATTTAGCGCCGAGATTAGAAACATTTCTACGCAAGACCACAATTTACAACTTAAAATGATAACGCGCTAACTCACGATTCCAGTACCGGATATCCGGCGCTCCAGTTTAAGCCTTCGCCGGTTATCCGAAATCTAGACTCCTGTCAAACCACTATCCATAGCATCTCTAGTCAGTGTACAAATTATCACCCAGAAGCCTATTTTGGCTAACAATAGTCGCAGCTAATATTGTTAAATAAATTGTATGTTTTTCAAGTGAAAAACTGTAACATTTGTCTAAAAACTGTTATACCTAACGGACCAATGTTTTTTAAATCTTTAAGACTCAGGCGCCCGACACTACGAAACAAAAGCTTCGCACTATTTTAATAACTTTTATGGGCATTTTTGTGCTCTACCAAAATAGAGCACTTTTTGCGCTCTGTCATTTGTTTCGATGCATTTTATTGTAACATCTTTACTATTTTTACTGTATGTATTCAATATTCCGTTATTTGATGTTTATGGTTTCAGTCAAATTTTTTGCGATGTTTTGGTGTGTTCTGTTATTTTCTAAGAACTTTTGATACCGTATTCTGGTGATTCTACTGTAGAGTTTGTAATTTTTGCATATCTTTATCTGAGAGTTCCTAGTTGACAACTAAAAAGTGTGGTTTTGTATTTGATTGTTTATGTGTTTATGTATATATGGGCGCCTGGAGGTAGGTAGATGACTTGGAAAATTCTATAAATTTTTGCCTACCTTATTTACTATGCATAACAGAAACCACTAATATAAAGATCTGCACTGTAAGTCCACTCACTACAGTAAAACGGGGTGGATAGAATTCAAGGGGTGAATGGAAATGAGACCAAAAAAGTTTTATTCTGGCAATTATTAACAAACATTTTCAAATAAAAACACCAAATTCTACATACATACTAATATGTAATGTATGTGTGTGTTGTATATAATAATACATTAATAATTGCCAGAATAAAACTTTTTTGGTTTCATTTCCATTCACCCCTTGAATTCTATCCACCCCGTTTTACGGTAGCTTGTTTTCTCAGATGATAACATATTCTCCAACACACTTGCTCGTAAAGTGAGCCTTATTACATCGTTCTTAGGGCCATAAACCGAACTATAACACACACGTGCATAATAATATTACACACTAGTGCATAATAGAAAACCCTACAAAGTTAAGTTAGTACCTAACTGCAAATTATATGTGAGTAAACAGAGCATTTTCAATTTAATCGGGTAATACAGTTTTGTAACAACAAAGAGGTTTTATGCCGCTGAAAATCCATTTACATTTTTGGAATAAATAAATGTATCCCTACTTAAGACACAAAAACATGTATTATTATCAAATTATTATTAATTATTGCTTTTAGCGATAAGACCGCCCATTGTACCGTTAATTATTGTTTATTTCCTTTGTTACTGTATTTTTGTTTGGTGTGCAATAAAGAGTATTTCATTCATTCATTCATTCATTATTTATAATTCACAATAATTGATTATAAAATATTTGCATTTTATCACTAAAAGTACAAAAATGTATTATAATTTTGAAGTAGGTTTGTAATCAATCACTTTACATTTGGCGCGTGCAACAATATCGTTTTGAAAATTGTACAATCACAAATTGTTTTAATAATTTTATATTTAACGATGCAATACATGTTTGTTTTTTCCTCGCAAGTGTGTTGAAAAAGTGCGTATGAAACTCGTGAGCAACTTGCTCACTAGATACTCGGCTGATTTACGCCCTCGCCTACGGCTCAGGCTGCAACTCACAGCCTCGTGTATAATGAGCAACTTAGCTCACTTGTATCATAATACAGTGTGTCCCTGGATAAAGTGCAACCCCGAAAGGGGGTGAAACTAGATCAAAAATTATCGACAAAAAAATAGAAAAAAAAAATTAAAAAAATTTAGTATATACTTTATTGATGAATTAAAATTTTTATTGCTCACTAATGACTCTATTTAATAAAAAAATGATTTCTTCCAAAGTAGTAGGTCTATTTTGTTAAAATAAAAACCATAATCATGTCAGATATGTGACGATGACGATAAAATAACAAATAACTCACAAACAAGTGGCTATCGTGACTTAAAGTTTAATTTTTGTATTAAAATTACATTTTTTAGGCTGTTTTTTTCCAATAAACTCCAAAAATCTTAAAATTAAGCCTATAATACTAGAAAATTTTATGACTTTTTATTATTGTCTATCATAATAGCTTTTAAATAAAATAAAAACCTACGTTCTAACATAAAAAATGTGCTGGCTAGGAGCATTTAAAGTTGACCACTGATTACGTCACCACTCAGGTAGAGACCCTTTTTTAACTTATATTGTTGTAGATTATGGTCGCTGGGCCTGTTCATTTTAATACATCAATAAAGTATATACGAATTTTTTTTTAATTTTTTTTTCTATTTTTTTGTCGATAATTTTTGATCTAGTTTCACCCCCTTTCGGGGTTGCACTTTATCCAGGGACACACTTTATACTATTACAGTAAAGCCTTCTGTACGTAGTGTACGTATCCATGCATAAAGGTTCATATCTAAGTCCCTGTACATTACCTACAATGTGGCCCCTCTTAAAGAATCCTCTCGACGCGGCGGCGTCCAGTCGGTTCTATTATTCTTTTACAGTTTAGACAGTTTTATTGACGGCCAACTGCTGAGTAATCAGCCTCTGGTTTTAAAAGACACTATCAGTATAAAATATTTGACGACACGCGATTAGCTCCAGTCTCCACCAAATCTATTTATTTGTTCATGACTGATGTTTCTCCGAACCATAAACCGCTTTACCCATAGGGGCAAAGCAAACCCTTTTGTCATATCTCGGTGTCTGTGACAACGCAAGTTTATTGCTACTGAAACCAAAAGCACTTTTTGTAACCGCTCCTTAATTACATTTCTTGAAATTTCTTATTTAGCACCGGAACGGATTGGGACAGCTTTTGTAAGGGTCTCTTGTGTATAAACAAAACCGCAATGAGTTTTTGCTTCTTATTTAAAATGATTAAATGCAGGTCGCTAGTTTCAAATAATAACACACAAAACCCAATAGGAATATAGGTAGGCTAATTTACTAATTATGAAGTACGTTATTTTTTTGATAGGTCTTTAAAGTAGCTAAGCACATTGCATGATGACCTATATGGTATTAGGTTCCTATAATATCTCTATCCTTATGCGTTACACCGCAGAGTAATTTAAACTTGGATCTTATTTGGTACCACGATTCAAGATGGATGCTTCAAAAGAAGACCTCACAAATGATATAAACCGTCCCTAGTGGTAACATCGATCACAATACAACATTGTTCGTCCCGTTACTTTATTCTTAAGACACGCAATTGCCTATCGTTTAACAACAGATATTACAGCCACCGCCATAAACACATTGGCCGTTAAGCTTTGTTGTCTGTTTTCGCCGAGCCGTAGAATAAATGATAGTGGCACATCCTTTAGCGGCTCGTAAAGTTTTTCTTAAAAGTTTTATCGCATTCTCCGCGACCGTTCTTCGGCACCCCTCGGGACAGAAGAATAATACTCGTAGCAAATACAGTATGTCCAAGAAGCCCTGCGAAGATACCTGCCCCCTTATTACCTAAGCCAAATTGCTGTTGCTTCGCTATCGCTACTCAGGCCATCCCTTTCACATGTACAGTACGTACCTCACGTGTGAAAGGGATGGCCTGAGTAGCGATAGCAAAGCGACAGTAATTTTGCTTAGGTAATACGGCCCCTGATTTATCATAGGACTAGCTGACCCGTCCCGGCTTCGCACAGAGTTTTATCAAAATTAAATTATTTTGAGAATCAGTTTAATAGTTTTTGAGAGTATCCCCTACAAACATACAAACTTGACCTCTTTTTTTATAATATAGTAATTATAGTAGTATAGATATAACATTAGAATTGAATACTGTTCAGGCAGAGGATTTTTCTAACCGTCGCGCGAAGTAAGTAATGTGTGATTATTCCTTTTTGCGACATAGCAGCTGCAGCTTAGTTAATTTTAATTTAACCGAGTATCATAGAACAAGCGAAGCTGAAAGTCGCCTGCTTTACAAAAATGTATGATCAATCAAACAATAGGTACTTGACACCTACCTATCTTAAACATCTGTTAAATCTGTTTTACTTATGTTTAACAAAACTTGCCAAAACTTATCTTTTTCTTACCCGAGCTATTAGTAGAGGAGACCGTGGAGATCGACCTTCACCGATCTGATAACCAGATGAGACGTATTTTTTATCAAATATAATTTATAAACAAATATGCCTATAATTACTTGCCTATCTAAAAGTGCGTATGGCTATTTTTAATTAAATTAACTTTAATCGATTTTTTTTTCATCACTTTCATTCTTTTGATAACCAAATGAATTTTATTTCACTGTTAGTTTTTAATACACAGAATATGCCTCAGTAGGTTTGCCTACTCAATTCTGTGCATAGCTACCTGGCAAGCCGATGTGAACAGGTAAGTCAATATAGGTGACTCCATCGTTCTGCTAACCTATCGAAAGTTATATCAAATTTTAGATTATTTTATTACAAAATCAGTCATATTTCAAAATCATTGCCTGCAAAAAATCATACTTATAGTACTGTTGCCTAGCTAAAAACTTTTAGAGAGCACTTTTAGATAGGCAAGTAATTATAGGCATATTTGTTTATAAATTATATTTGATAAAAAATATGTCTCATCTGGTTATCAGATCGGTGAAGGTCGATCTTCACCGGCTCTTAGACCATATACTTTAACTTAAACACAGTTTTATGAAGCTTAATTTAGATTGATTTAGGCAATTTGAAGTGACACAGGCCTTCTACACTCTACGGGCCGTCATTGACGGGTTAAACGCCTTCAAAGAGCAATAATAAAACTGTTTGGCAAACATTCTGTATAATTGCAAGGGTTCGCCAATAACTCGTCCATTGTTAAAAACTCTTTATGACGGACGATGCAGTTTTAAAACTCCTTTTGGTGATTTTTTAAATTTTATGACAGAAAAATAATGGGTTTAAAAGTATTGCCATTTTTAAAGAATTGCTAGAGGGTGTTTTTTTATCATGGGCAGTGTTGGGACAATTAAAGGCTGGCCCGCTGAAGACGCTCTGATTTCTGATACAATGGTTCTAAAGTGTCAATCTAATTTTTGATCGAGCGAAGCGAGATCTCTGAATCAACTTGGGCAAACCGGCGTTGTATGTATGTATGTTTGTCCGAAGATAACTTTCGAAGCGTTGGTCTGATCATCGTGGAATTTGACACATACGTAGGTAGTAATGGCACAATTTTGGTGTAACTAAATGAGCTAAAAATATTGGGGGGTTGTTGAGATATTGGGGTTCAAGAGGGGTAAAAAAAAATGAAAATGAGACTACCAGGTGAAGTGGGACGTCAAATGAAAGGTCTTTAGATTTCTTGTGATTGTGATGTCTTCAGATCATTTAGACTCCGTTTTTGTATTTAGTAAAGTCCTTATAGTTTTTGAGTCATTAGCCATAATAAAAACGGAACTTTGACAAAATTCACAGGGTACTTACACCAGTAACCCCACAGTGCTGAAATTTGGTATTCGTGTAGGTTAAGTGACACAAATATAGGCAAAGTCAAAGTCAAATATTTTTATTCATTAAAATCACAAGGATCACTTTGAAACGTCAAGAAAAGCAAAAGTCTGAAACCCAGAATAACTGCAATTTGTACCCCAAAAAAGTATAACCACATTACATGAACTCACGTTACCTGTAATTTGAATGAAACTATAGGTCAAGTAAGTTGATTATTTATTTCGTGGCATTATTTTGATAGTCAAAGATACAATAATATTATTTTTTGTTATAATCGGAGTCTCGGGAGATCTCAGTTCGGGGCGAACCACTAGTTAAT
The DNA here is from genome assembly GCA_963924445.1 of Philereme transversata. Lineage (NCBI taxonomy): Eukaryota > Metazoa > Arthropoda > Insecta > Lepidoptera > Geometridae > Philereme > Philereme transversata. Next base: position 17,144,013 of record OZ004345.1, read on the forward strand.
CATAAACGTATCACTAAAACACGTTAGTGGCTTGTAAAGTAAATCCTGAATTTTAAGTGTCTAAGATTAGAAGTTTAATTTATACTAGTAGAAGGTAATTTATACCCTTTATTCCTAACAGGAACGAATGATTCTTTAGCAGATTCCCAAACTACTCAACCTGTAAACCTCTTAACCTTAGGACTTCCAGCTGGCTCGGTATCAAGCTAAAACAATCAAAATCTATTGTTTTGTGATATTGACAGGTTAAAAATACCCACCTACCTCTCTTACGTAAGACAAGATCCTCAAAGCATTAGATCGTCGATACGAAAATGTAAATTACTTGTATCACGCAGGAGTACCCGGAATGTCGCACCTGCAAGCACCAGCAGTTACCAAAATTGATGACTGTCATAATTGCGCCGAAACCACACCTCGTTATCGATAAACACTACCATCCTTTTTCTAGACAAATGACAAGTAAAAACGGAAAACGCCATGTTAGTTTTTTCGTTACGTGTGTGGTTCACTCAGCGTAGATGGAGGCCTGCATAGACTTTTATTTGTGACCGACACTTGAGTTTCAAGATCATCTCCATTGTGGTATATCAATTCAATGTTTTAACTAACTTGTGGCGAGACGTTGTGCTCTAGTGGTGTCGAGGCTTTAGTTATTACGTTTTACGTGTTCGATTGCCACTTATCAGAGATCGCAGAAGCAAAAACTACACTGCAGGGCGAAAACAAATATTAGTATTGACGCTCGGTCGTTCACACGTGGCAATTACGAACCTGGCCACGGGCGAACACGCTGATAGTGTAAAGATTACCGCCGAACTCTCCCGAAACCCTCATTTTGCCCGCAAGATATAATTTCCCTCGCCTCGAAGTGAGACCAATTAGGACCCACAAAACATTCGTGCTCGCCTTTCGAGCTTGCCACTTTTAGACGCCATTCGTCAATCTCTAATCTCTATATTTATAAAAGTCTACCATCTCTTTAAATATACTTTTAACATGAGTTTTACAATAAAAAACTATTTCCTTATTTCTTTATTCCTGCGCGTGAATTCGATTCAGAAAAGTCGCAACCGTTTCATCGATGCAGGCTTAGCCTAGTGAGGAAGGAAGCAGTCAGATAGTTTATCTTGGTCTACGAAATTGTACATATTACAAGACTATGTAATTCTACTTTACTAAGTAGGTATTTAAGTTATGTACCCTCATTTCGTAGTAATCAATAAAAAAAAATCTATATCCAACTTCTGATATCTGACTTACTCAATCAACTTGACATATATAATACATAATATATGTGGAAAAATAATCCACCTTGTAGAGTAACATGTATCTTTGGTATAAGTTGAATATTGGTATTACTTTTTTAATTAAGTTTTTTTTTGGGAAAATAAATTACCTATCTTATTCTCTATATATCGGTGTCCTTATAGAACGCGATCGCGCAAATAAGCGATGAGATTATCGCACGTTTTTGCCCCTATAAACATTTTAGTCGCGCGACTCAGTTTTCACCATATTATTATTAATAATAATTATTAAAATCTTTATTATCAGACAACGAGATCCATAGTTACAATGAAAGTTACACAAAAAATAAAATCAAATACGATAAAGATAATAAATAAAATTATGTAATAATTTGAACCCAATGACATAAAATAGGGCAGTCATACTTGTCAGCTATGACGTTCAGTATGCTATTATGACTGTCTCTTACTCTGCGTAATAAGGATGCGATTCGTTTACGACGTATTGCCGCAAACCCGTCGGTCAGCGCATTCGCATATTGACATGCGTATCGTATGTTTGATCGCGAGTTCGTGCGAACAAAGTTCGCGCGAACTAGCGATGATCGCACAATCGCGTTCTATTAGAACAACTCCTACTTCCTCTTAAAAAGAATGAATGCATACATACCTACTTCTGAGATGGTTAAAATATGAGGTAAATATACGAGGCATGCCTTTTAAGTTCTGTCGTTTCCATATTTTCCGGCAATTTTGAATTTGGAACTGTTCTATATTCGAATGTGTTTACATTTTGAATCTCAAAACAGTTGAAAGTATTAGGATTAATGCTATTGTTTAGTCACAGTTTCGATTTGAATCTGTCAGGTCACGTACGAAAATGAATCTTTCTAAGGAAAATGTTCGTGCAATAATTTTCTACAACTTTAGAAGAGGCCTGACACGGCTTCAGTGTTTAGAAGAGCTAACATCTGTGTTCAGTGATGTAGCCCCATGTCTGCGGACTGTCGAACGCTGGTATTTAGAATTCCAGCGTGGACATACTAGTGTTAGTGACAGATTTCGCGAAGGACGCCCAAAATCCGCCTTCACTGAAGATAACATCATTGCTGTGAGACAACTAATTCTCGAAGATCGTCATGTGACGTATCGAGAGATAGAGGCTCTATTAGGCATCTCAGGGACAACCATTCAGAAGATCTTGCATGAAGCGCTTGGTGTGAGAAAGCTAGTTTGCCGTTGGATACCGCATCTGCTTTCCGACGATCACAAGGCGGCCCGCGTCAGATGGTGTAAGAAAACTCTGCAAAGGTTCAACCGAGGGGAGTCAAATCACGTCTACGACATCATAAGTGGTGACGAATCTTGGATCTATGCCTACGATCCTGATACCAAACAACAATCTACAATCTGGGTCTTTCAAGACGAGCCAAAGCCGACTAAAGTTGTTCGTTCTCGAAGCACTTCAAAGAAGATGGTGGCCACGTTCGTTGGAAAAACCGGCCATGTTGGGACTATTGCACTTGAAGATCGTAGAACGGTTAACGCAGAGTGGTATACTACAGTTTGTTTACCACAAGTCATCGCCGAACTTCGAAAATCTAACTCAAAGCGACGCATCATCCTGCACCACGACAACGCAAGCTCACACAGCGCTCGTCAAACGATTGAGTATTTGAAGCAGGAAAAAGTAGAAATTCTTGACCATCCTCCATACAGTCCTGACCTAAGCCCTAACGATTTCTTTACATTTCCTAAAATTAAGAAAAGTCTTCGTGGTCAAAGGTTCCAGTCCGGTGAAGAAGCAGTCGACGCTTTCAAGACAGCCATTTTGAACACCCCACTTTAGAGTGGAATAAATGTTATAATAACTGGTTTGAGCGAATGGAAAAGTGTTTTAAGCTACGTTGTGAATACTTTGAAAAACAATAAAAAGTACTATAAGGTTCTAGATGTGTTTTTTTCTAGATGTGGTTTTTTGAGAATGGTCGTGATGGCCAAGCCCGAAACCACGAGAGTTAGAAAAAACTCGTGAAAGGAGTCATGCCCTCGATTTATAAGAAAACAATAACTGCATATTTATTTTTTTTAATCTTTTACTTTTGACGGAAATCGACTGAAATTATTTAGAAAAAAAAGAGAACCTGTTATAGTACCAATGGATTCTGTTGCTGATAAGTATCAATATTTGCAAAGAAATGTATTACTAAAAATGAAAGAAAGTAGTGGTTTTTTTTACAAATTACTTTTAATATCTCAATTTCACCTAACAATGGTTTCCATTGATTCTATTGCATAAGTGTACATATACGTATATCTAAAGACTACTGCATTTGATACCATGAAAGGATTTATCCTCGATAAAATATCAAGCAATGTAAGCTCTCAACCGTTTCGTAACGAGTTTTGTAAAGTTCATTCTTGACGTAACCAAGGAAAGAAATCCCCATGAATGATTTTTTTGGTTTTTAAGTATCACCGCAGTATCTCGCTAGTAAGACAAATAAGTTTCACACAACGACAAAGTTTGAATAGGAGGTGAGTTTTTCCGTGTAAAAACAATAAAATAGTGAAATTTTGCTATTTCCTTTCGGTTTTAGTAATACATTTCTTTGCAAAGATTGATCCTTATCAGCGACAGAATCCAGTGGTTCAATAATACAGCGTGTCTTTTTATTTGAAAAATCATTCGGGTAGATTTCCGTCAAAAATAGATTAAAAATAAAACCTTATGCAGTTATTGTGTTCTTATAAATCGAGGGCATGACTCCTTTCACGACTTTACTCTAACTCTCGTGGTTTCGGACTTGGCCATAACCGCCCTTCTCAAAAAACCATCCTGTAGAGTTTTGGGATTTTAAAGGCGTACAAGCCTCTGGCATGGCTTGAAGGGCAATAATAAGAGTTGGAATTTTGTTGTAAAATGTATTTGATGTTCTTTCTACAAAAATACGTCATTTACATAACATTTTCTCTTATAGGTTAAATATTTTATAATTTATTAAAATAATCACAGCAAATAATATTAACATGCCCGCCATTGGCCATACTAATGTTATGCCTATATATTATATATTTTAATGAATTTTAAACATAAATTCAAATAATAAAATTAACGATTTAAGAGATTCTATACTAAGGTTTAAAATAATGTTTAAACATACTAAAGTATTAATATATTTTAATTCAATTATATTGGATTATGCGCAACAAATTGTTTGCGTAACAAAATATGCTGATAATTTAAAGCAAGTGTAAGTTAAACATTAAATTAAAATTCAACGTCGTGATACAATATAATTTAAGTTTGAAAACAAAATTCATCACATAATGAATACTGTTTTTTTGAACTAACTACAACTAACCTTAATAAAAATTGGTTGAAGCAATCTTAAAGGAATGTGTACACGGTGCCTTTTAGGTAAATTAACATGATCTTTCGGGATATCATATTTTAAGACGAAAATTAGTCGCTCAAGGAGCAAAGTATATAACTGGGACAAAATTCAACACTGAGTATCTTAACATAGTATAAAATAAAGTCGCTTCCGCCGTCCCCTTAGATCTTTTAAACTACTCAACAGATTTTAATGCAGTTTTCAGCAATAGAAGGTTTATGTATAATACAAACATAACTCTGTTTGTTTGTTACTTTTACACGACTAAACGGCTGAAAGGATCGTAATGAAATTCTACAAGGAGATAGATTATACCCTGGGAAAGGATATAATCCTGGCTACTTTTTAGCCAACTGCGCAAAATGGGGGTAATGTTTTATTGAAAAACCAACCGTGCGAAGCCGCGGGCGGGTCAGCTAGTGTTAAATAAACTTGGAATGATATAAGTAATTATATTTGAACTAATAACTGACTTTGCCATAGACTTGCGTGATATTATATTGTCAATAATTAATCGTTTTAAGATTATTATTTTGTACACAATGTTATTGTGTTTTTTTTAAATATTAATCTTGCAGACACACAAGCTGATGGGCCTACTGATGTTAAGTGGTCACCGCACCTATAAACTCCTGCAGCACTCGAGGTACTGCAGTCGCGTTGCCTACCACTTAAAACCCTATTTACACCTCTCTTGAAGACATTAATTTTGAAGCCCACTAGAAAAACCTCCGGAGGAAGGTCATTCCACATCTTGCAGGTGCGTGGAAGAAACGAGCGGGTGAAACGCACCGTGTGAGACTTACACGCATCAACAATAAATAAATAAATGATAAATAAATATTACTAGACATTTCAAACGCTATCTAGCCCCAAACTAAGCAGAGCTTGTACTATGGGAACCAAATAACTGATAGAATACTTATATACTCTTTTTTAGTAAATACATACTTATAATATATAGAAAAACATCCAGACCCGGAACAAATATCTTTAGATCATGCCAACATTTGTTCCGCAGCGGAAATCAAACCTGCTACCTCCTGCGTCTTAGCCGGCTATTCGCCCACTGCGCCACGGAGATCGTCAATATGTTATGTATACAATTTTAATGCACCCCAGGACAAAACCATCATTCAAATAAGACCAGTCACTGTGGAGTAATCGGTGTGCTCTGTGCAAAAATATGGATAGTTAAGTGAATTCAAAGCCCAAAGCTTAAATAAATTCTCCTTAAAAATTACGACTTCCGTGGCGCAGTGGGCGAATAGCCGGCTGAGACGGAGAAAGTTGCGGGTTCTATTCCCGTCGCGGAATAAATGTTTACATGATTTACAGATTCGCGTCTGGTTTTTTCTCTATATAATATAAGTATGTAGTGACAAAAAATCTTGAACCGTGAAAAAAAATTATTGACGTTTCAAAGTGATCCTTGTGATTTTAATGAATAAAAATATTTGACTTTGATTTGAAAAAACTTCTCAGTTATCTGATACCCATAATACAAGCTTTGTTTACTTTGGGGCTAGATGGCGCTGTGTGAAATGTCCAGCACTATTTATTTATTTATATCGACGGTGCTTTGAAGTGATCGAAGGTTTAAAATCAGACTGTTAGGTGCTGTTTACTGGTTTTTGTTTAAGGAAAGCGCCTTCAGTCTGAACACATATTTCATCAACTTCCAATTTTTTCAATCTTCGATGTTCATGAGCTGTTTCATGAGCTCTGATCATTTCTAGCATGTTCTTAGGTATATATATTCTGGGAATGTGTACATGCCTAATACGGGCCATAATAAATTAGATCTAATAACATAAGCATAAACAAAATGCTATAGAAAACGTTCACGCGTACAAAACTCATAAAATTAATCATTTCACCGAAACGTTTAAACGCTCATAAAAGTGCAGGATTATAAAAAAATCCAATAACAAAATGTTTTAAATTTCAGAAGATGAATTAGAAGAATTATCATTCATTTTAAGACCGAAATAAACATGTTTTAATTAAATCTTTGGCCGTAAACATAATTTTGGCTGTAACCTTATATTAATGAAAACACCTTTTGTATTAAAAACAGAAAAAAATGTGGATTCTGTAAACATAACTCTATTAATTAATTATTATCATACACTCACCGATCTAGCATGCCTCAAAAATCAGTTTTTTGTATTTAATGGACTTGGAATGATTTATGATGGATTCCTACTTTTTATTTCCTGTGATCAAATATTTCGATACAATTTGTATTATCACAGACTTAGATTACAATCGAAATAGCAAAAATATACTAATCCGTGATACTGTTATTACAATTTATTTAATTATTGAGTAATAATTTCTACACAATAAGTAGTAATTTACTAAAATTTACAACATTAAAGGTATACACATGCTACCCAGTAGCACGAAAACAGCAAATGCTACTAACTAAAACACGTATATGAAGCAACTGCTAGTAATGTGCATGCTACTTAGTAGCACGTGTATACCTTTACTACATTTTTTTATTAAAAAAATTATGACATTATTTGTCATAATATTTTATACAGCGAATTTATTTCTGTTATTGATAATAAATATTATTACTACAATCGACGAAAGAGCATCAAAGGCCCTAATTTATAACAATATTTTTTATGATAAATGTTATTTCAGGTAGACAAGTAACAAATAGGGATCCTTAATAAACTTTCATGGTTATTTTGTTCTGAATTAAAGTGAAGTCTTAGGGCCGGTTTCTACCAATAGCGGCGCGGAGGAGAGAACCAATATTAACGTTCCGCTGATGACGTAATACGATTTTGACTTAATTTACACATGTCTTCTCTCCGCTTTGGTGGAAACCAACCCTTATGGGGAAGACACTTCTTATATAAATATAATTAACTGAAACTAGCTGTTTATTTAATAAGTGATACGGTCGGTATCGATCAAAGTGGAATGAGCAAAATGTAATTAAGATATTTATTATTTATTTTATGGAAAACCGATATATTAACTTTACAATTTAATAGTACAACACAGAAACTTATTTATAGTAACATATATAGCGACTTTTTAGCAACATAACTAGGTAAGAACATAATTTATACCAAAATTCGGTGAAACAATTATCCAACATATTTTAATAATCTACTAATTAGTAAGTTACACCATACTAACATACACATATCAAAAATGTTTTATAACTGATTTTGTTTTGTAATCTGGTTTATATTCTTGTAAACTCATAATTTTATTGAAAAGTTTAAATTTACAGCCTTTTTTGTGCAAGTTTTATCTTTGCTTTTAATAATGAATTGAAAAACTTTTTTAAACTAAATCATAATAGAGGTTTCACCGTCTTTAAGTTTATAAGTAGCTGTCGAAATGGCAAATACCTAAAATCTAAATAATTTATTAATCATTATTATATATACGGGATTTATTACGTACCGTTTTATCGGTGTTTCGACCGAAAATGTTTCGGTTCAATTCGTGAACCTTCATCAGGGTCAATCATTTCTTATGAAACATAAATCTACCCAAATTGTGTCCGAGTACTTTAGAATTAAATTTAAGGATCTCTCCGCTTTAGTGGATACCAGCCCTTAATATGTCATGTATTGCGCATTACTGGTAATACATTATTAACTTTGACAGCCTTATAAATATTGCCATCCTTTTATGTTTCATATCGGATAGAGAGACATAGTTATCATTTTAGAGCTGTCAAATCTAAATTAACTTTAGTTTGTGCCAATAAAACTACCCCCAATGACAGCCGTAACACCGATAAGGCTGGCAATATACGTGCGATTTTTCCATACGATAGTCTGAACTGACTACCGGAAGGCCATATATTTGTTTGAACACTCAATACACGTCCGATCCGATAGTCGGAAACAGTGCCAAGAGTGGATCTGATAGCGAAGTGTTTTCTTCTTTCGCGTTAAAACGAGCAAATATACAATAAGTGACTCAATATTCAATACATTTATTGCTTTCACATGGTGATACAGAAAGTTGTTACAGATAGCTAGTTTCACATATGAACCCTGGCACCATGGCCATGTTTTCGTAAAAAAAAAATTGATATTATTTTTAAGCATGTTTTAAGTTTTACAAAATCATAATATGTACTTTCTACTACTACGTGACAGTACTTCGCCACCATCTTTTCTTTCGGCTTCGTAAGCAAGTAAGCTCACGATTAGTTCTGGAACGACTGAGTTCAGAATGTCTGACGCAAGAATCGGATGTGTATCGAGTGAATACGATCAGATAGTCTGATCAGACAAGTACTCCCAACCTAAATAGGTAATTGATTAATCCCGTATTCATAATAATTATAATTTAAGTAATTCACAAAAGATATTAGTAAAACAATAAACAGGATTAACGTACACCAGCAGGAACTGTATAGTTCCTGATATTTATCGAATAAAATCGAACTAAACTTACATTTATCGAATCATAAGATAACAAAATAAACTGTATTTTTTCTGAATTAAAATGTCTCCCTGCAATTTTACACTGGAACAGTTACCAACTCACTATTAGGTAAACTTTTTTTTTTTTTTATTTTTCATATGATTGAAATAAATCACAAAAGTGTTCTTAGACAATACTTTTAGATAATAATATAGTCCGTACAAAACCTCCACTAATCTGTTCAGTTCCTCTATCACTGTCCATTTCCAAGTTTTAGTAACTTCTCCAATTCTTAAAGCGCACGTATACCGGGTGTAAAAATACCACTCCTAAAAACTTTGAAGGGTGAAAGTACTCATCAATATAACCCAAATTTTTAGGAAACCAACACTGTGAACGCAAAAAACAGCTATTCCAAACAAAAGTTCAATAATTATTATGAATACAGAATTTTTCATGGACCGGTTAAAATTATGTATGACAAATAAAAAAAAGAAGTAGATTTGATTTGGTTTCTTAGGAAAAGGTTACCCACTAAGTTTTTCTTACTAAGCAAATCAGTTTCCCAGGAAATCGAGTTGCCTAATAAGAAAACAGTGGCCAAATTAGTTGCCATGGGAGAGTACCCCATGGTAACTAACATCAGGTGGGCCATCAGCTTGTTCTATCTCTAAGTAGCATAAAAAAAAACAAAAAACTAGTTGCCTACAACGAGTATAAAATCCTCAATGGCAACTGGTTGTGAAACTCAGTTGTTATGGCGGCCGAAAGGGTTTTCTTACATCCAGTATATAGAATCCGCACATATGTATAATTGAGCTACGTAATTATAAGTAGGTGTCACCGGCGATCTCCCGGTCGCCCGTCAACTATGACTCCGGGAACAAGATGCTTTCCACCGGCGCTGACGCGGTCATGTCGTCATCGTCTGGACGGGACCAATCCTGGAACAAAACACTTTTTACACGACTGCGCCGGAGGGTCATCTTTTTAGGGTATGTATGTATGTATGATGTGTTGTTTGTGTATGTATGAATGTGTGTTGTGTATGTATGAATGTGTGTTGTGTATGTATGAATGTTAGGGTGTCCCTTATATACGTGAAAAATTTTTTTTTTCGGATATCGAAATGCATACCCCGTAATTCTTTTTAAACTACCCAGATCTACTTAAATACAAAATGTTATCTTCCTATGTCAACATTAACCCGTGCCGACAAGGCTGTAAAGATTTTGAAAATAGCTGCCTTTGACCCTTTTCGATATTCAACTAAACAAAATGAAATATTTATATTTTATAAAAACAATAATAAAAATTTAGTAAGAAAATAGGTATTTATTTATTAAAAGAACATAAAATTACAGATTAGCAAGGATATTTTCTTTTAAGCGTCTCTTTGTTACAGTCTGGATAAAGATTTCTGTGCTCTTGTACACAGCGTAGTAAAAATTGTTTCTGTTCTTCCTTTGCAGTAATTAAACCATGAAAATCTTGCATAAGTTTTACAGCTCTTTCAGCTGTATCATTCACTGCCCTTAAAGAAAAAACCTTTCTTTTTGCCTGTAAATAGGCAACATCATCCCACGTAGAAACAGGTTTCTCCAAGAAGTTATCATCAATTTTTAAACGAGAAAATAATTTTCTGCTCTTGATAGACACAAAATCACTCAATGATTTCCTGTAACAATAGACAAGACAGTATTATTATCAGTTTATTAAAACAATTTAAGACATAGTAAAGTAAGCTTAGCGTTAGATCCTTTTACATGTTTTTTTTTTTAATTAATGATTAATAGCTAACTTTAACATAAAATTAAGTATTCCCACTTACCATGCAAATAATCAGACATATCTTCCTTCGATGGAATGTATCTCTTCCCAGAATCATACAAACTCTCTCTTTGTAAGTTCTCTACGATACTTCTCTTGGTTGCTTCATCAACTTCATCATCAAAGAGTGACAAAACAGTAATTTCTTCTGACAAGTACCAAAGATGTTGACTAAACTTTTTCAAAGCTGCTTGGGAGATCTCTTTGTTAATAGTTTCGTATTCCTTAAGCCTTTTTAAAAAGGACAAATCTTGATTTGGTGCCTTCACCGCCAGACTACATCCCAGCCATGATTTCACATATACAACTGCAATGAATAAACAAATGTCTTGGAGTGCTCGTTTATCTTTGGCGCTAATTTTGAATTGAGATTGCAGCAAACATATTTTCAAACAGTAAATAGCTCTTGCCATCCACCTTGCTTGATGCATTGCTCCAGGAGGTCTTATTTTAATTTTTTTCTCACTATCGCCTCCTAAGAAAATAATAGACAGTTCAATCAGTTCTCGATAATCGTCACGTACAATAGATTTTTGCAGTTCTTCATTATAAAATGTCAACAGTTCTTTAATTTTTGTATTACAAAAATGTTGTGTGACGATGTGGCTGTGTGTTTCAATAGCAGCAGAATTAATAGTATTCCAGCTGTCTCTAAACTTTTTAAACATCGGGATATCAGGGCTATTTGTTATTTGGTGGATTTTTGTTTCAAATACACACTTTAAAACCAGTTCATAAACGTGATGGCGGCAAGCAAAGAGTAATAATTCCCTGTCTAGCTTTTGTTCCAAAAGTACACAAGCTCCTTTCAATCGCCCTGTATTAGATGCAGTTGTATCACAGCACATTATTTGTACTTTGTCCTCGAGGTTCCAGTCATAAAGTGCGTTTAACACAGCTTTAGCTTGATCTTGACCAGAAGTGCTCTCCAGCTTAGGCACAGCCAAAAGTTGTTCCTTTTCTTCAAATGATATAAGGATTGGCAGGCGTTCTTCTTTAGAACTTCTTACGTCCAGTCCAGGTAATAATTTTCCATCCCAATGAACGGTCACACTTTCAGGTAAATTATTCTGAAAATCTGATTTTATAGATTCCGCTCTATCTTTTCTAGTCTTTGTACGAATGCGTTGAATAGACGACTTGTTTATCGGGAAATCATCACTACTAAGATCTAGGGCTTCCACTACAGCCTGAAGTATATATACGGAATCTCTTATGCTTAATTGAAATCTATCCAAAGCTGCAACTAATTTAGGAGTGATGAAATCTTTCCTTCCCCTTTTTGTAATACTTCCAGAACTTACCGTTTGAGATGTCGACGGTAAGGGTTCGTCGATGCTTTCATCAGAGCTGGTAGGTTGATCGGGATATCCTGGTGTCTCAATAAGATCTTGTGTAGTTAAAGATAAAGATAAACTCTCGGAACAGATTTGATCATGTCTTTTTTTCTCTTCTTTTAATTTTCTCTGTCTGGATCTTTCTTCTTTCTCAGCTAACTTTTTATCTACACCGGCTAAACATCCTGGACGCCCTGGTTCTCTTTGCTTTTGTAAAAAGATTTTATCTTCTTCTATTTTCATCCATTCCAAAGCATTAGCGTGTGCTATATCGAATAAATTATCTAAATTGTTTTGAAAGTCCTTCTCACAGTGCTTGTAAATATCTTGTGTTTTTTTGGAATTTTTTTGCAACTCTCTCCAAGCATGGTGAAGATCCACAAGTTTCTTTACGCAGTTAGGAATAGCTCTGGTAGGGATTCTAGCTTTTTCCCAGAATATAATACACTCTCGAACGACGAGATTTGCGCTTTCACTAACACTCAATTTAACTTCACGAATGTTAAAAAAGAGGACTGCAAGAACTTGACGGTTAGACGGTAACTTTGCCCCAGTTATTTGATAGTTCAAGTCACCTACTAAGAAAATACTTTTTTTATTGCTTCTTAATTCCACTGCCATTTTTTAACGTAAAACAATATGTGTTCATCACGAGATTAACTAATAACAAATGACAAATACGGCGAGTACGCGCCGCTATTTCCGCGTAACTTGTATGAACATGATTCGATGCAAGTCGGCACGGGTTTCCGTTCTCCAAATAAGGTAAAAATTAATTCCCGAGTGTTTTAGGTACTAATGAACAAAACTAAGACCTATGCGTTAAAAAATATAAACTTTGAAAAATAAGGGACACCCTAATGAATGTGTGTTGTGTATGTATGAATGTGTGTTGTGTATGTATGAATGTGTGTTGTGTATGTATGAATGTGTGTTGTGTATGTATTTATGTGTGGCGTGTATGTATATATGTCACTCTGGTCCTGTCTGAAAACCAGCGCTGCTACACATGCATGCATGTGTACATCATTATGCTGAGACAGGATCATTTGGTTCATGCACGTGGTGATTGCGGATAAACCTACATCTACATTCTATATATTCTTGTCTGCATGTACCTTTCTAGGTATCCATTGTATTTTGTTATACCTTTGTATTTATATTGTGTTGTGTGTTTCATATTGTGTTATCATTGTGTTATTTAGTAAGTAATGTTATCTGTAAGAACCTGTGTATGTCCAATAAATTATTTTTCTTTCTTTCTTTATATGTGTGTTGTGTGTGTATGAATGTCTCTTCATTTGACGTATCATATGAAATTTAATAATATCCAATATAGCTTGCCGCGTAACGACCGCGTGCACGTGTCTAATAATAACGACATCACATAACAAACGCTTATTTTTAACCATTTTTTTATAAATTATAGACTCGCGTTTGACCACGATCTCGCCTGATGGCGCGCGATGATGCAGTCTACGATGGATCACGCTTGCCTAGAGGAAACCTATCCACTCGCAACTTGAAGACCGAATACCTCACGACTATATCAATCCACACGACGAATATCCTTGGATCGTAGTACGCAGACAAGTGAAGATATCCCACAAGAGGATAGTCAGAGGCAAGTCCAAACATTACGTTTGATGTACCACTCTTTGTATAGAAGTTAAGCATTCACGTGACAAGTTTCAAGCCAATCGTGGCTTATTAGAATACTTACCCTTGACACATACCTTCGAATTTATGGTTTTAGCCATTGTCTTTTATGTCAATTTATTGAACTAATAAATTTAGTTCTTATTCTTTATTGTACACAAATAGAATAATGACAAAAAAGATTAGCATTAACAAACGTAAACTTAACCCTAATAAGAGTTTTGTTCCCGCAAACCTTTAAAGATAGTTAATTATAGTGGTGGGTTCTTAAATGTTAAGTAAATCTTAAATTTATTCAAGGGGTAAAGAAACTTACCTGTTCTTCTGTACTCGCGAAGAACAAGTAGAACAAGTTAGTGGCGAGGTCGATAGCTGCAGCTAAGTAGAACACCTCACGCCACTGTCCTAGAGTTTCCTGCGAATAACAGACTTATATTGAAATATGTATAGTGATTTCTTTATGTAAATAAAAAAAAAATATTAAAACATAATAGAATCCGCTATATTTGATTGTTTAAAACTTTATATAGCCTATGTCACTCTCGTGGTTCAGACGAATCCAATGACACCTTTTTTGTCGAAATCTGTTCGGCCGTTTAGCCTACAGGCTCCGCCTCAAATGAACATACATACATACTGCTACATACACCCTAAAACATTACCTTCCATCTGCGCAATCGGGTAATGAAAATTAGTAAGAGTCAGTAAGAGTATAGAGTTCCTTGTGAAAGGGCTCTCCCGGGGAAGTACTACCACCATACCTATTTCTGCCGCAAAGCAGCGTTGCTGTAGTTCGGTTTGAAGGGTATGGTTGCCGGTGAAGCTACAGTCACATGAGGCTTTACAACTGTATGCCTCAAGTTAATGAACGCGGGGCAGTGCATTGTAGGGCACGTTTGTAAGGCGTGACCTACGAAGCAATACTTTGTTATAGGCGATGGTTACCACTTAACATCAAGTGAACCAAATACTTGTTCCATCATACGTCATACAATTTTAAAAACGTAAGTTGACTAAAAAAGATTGGATTATGAATTTAATATATTTGCATTCTGCTTTATTAATATTCCAATATTAACCATATAAATAAATAAAGTGTATAAAAATACTAGAGGTTGCGTTGTGCGCGAGCTGCTCGCAGCTCGCGTGTTTTTCTTTTAGTCGAAGAAGTAATTAAAGAGGATATCGAGCTGTTAAAAGCCATCAAAGAGGATATCCATGTGTAAGAAGCAGTCAAAGACGATATCGAAATGGAAGAAGCAATCAAATCAAAGAGGATTTCCAAGTGGAAGCAGCAATCAAAGATGATATCGAAGTGGAAGAAGCAATCAAAAAGGATATTGAAGTGAAAGAAGCAATCAAATAGGATATCGAAGTAGCAGAAACAATCAAAGAGGAAATTAAAGTTGAGGAAGAAATCAAAGAGGATACCAAGGTGGTAGAAGCATTCTAAGAGGATGACGAAGTAAAAAAAGCAATCAAAGACGATATCGAAGTGGAAGAAGCAATCCAATGGATATTGAAGATGAAGAAGGAATAAAAGAGGATATCGAAGCGGAACAAGCAATCGTAGAGGATATCAAAGTTAAAGAAGCAATCAAAGAGGATACCAATGTGGAAGAAGCAATCAAAGAGGATATCGAAGTGGAACAAGCAATCAAAGAGAAAAAAATTGGATGTTCCAAAATGATCATGATAATAGTTGTATAAAAAAAATTTAACGTTGCAAAAAAGATCATGATGAACGTTGCATAAAAAAAATCTGGACGTTCCAAAATGATCAGGATTGACGTTGCATAATATAAATGTATGTTGTAAAATGATAATGATCAAAAATTTGTACTAATATTTTGTCAAAGTTTGCTAGTGCTATCTCTTCCCGTTTAGAAGATACGAGCGATTAAAGTTTTGTAAGAAAAATCATAAATTTGTTGATTGGATATCGAAGTGGAAGAAACTATCAAAGAGAATGTTGAAGTGGAAGAAGCAATCAAATAGGATATCGAAGTGGCAGAAACAATCAAAGCGGAAATTGAAGTTGAGTAAGCAATCAAAGAGGATACCAAGGTGGTAGAAGCATTCAAAGAAGATGACGAAGTGAAAAAGCAATCAAAGACGATATCGAAATGGAAGAAGCAGTCAAAGACGATATCGAAGTGGGAGAAGCAATCAAAGAGGATATCGAAGTTAAAGAAGCAGTCAAAGATGATGTCGAAGTGGAAAAAACATTCAAAGAAGATGACGAAGTGAGAGAAGCATTCAAAAAGGATGTCAAGGATGACAATAAAAAAACAGTTCCACCAAAAATTTATACCAATATTTTGTACAAGTTTGCTAGGGCTATCTCTTCCCGTTTAGAAGATACGAGCGATTGAAGTTTTGTATGAAAGACCACAATTTTGTAGAGAGCATAATGAAGTAACTGAAGCAATTAAAGAGGATATGAAAGTAGAAGAAGCATTTTAAAGGGATAACGAAGTGGAACATGCAAAAATAGAAGATGTCGAGGCGGAAGAAACAATCAAAGAGGATATCGAAGTGGAAGAAGCAATCAAAGAGGGTATCGAAGTGGAAAAAGCAATCAAAGAGGGTATCGAAGTGGAAGAAGCCATCACAGAGGATATCGAAGTGAAAATGCTATCAAAGACGATATCGAAGATGAAGACGCAATCAAAGAGAATAATGCAGTGCAAGAAGCAATCAAAAGGAAATCGAAGATGATATCGAAGTGGAAGGAGTAAACAAAGAGGATATTGAAGTGGGAGAAGCAATCAAATAGGATATCGAAGTAGCAAAAACAATCAAAGAGGAAATTGAAGTTGACTAAGGAATCAAAGAGGATACCGAGTTGGTAGAAGTATTCAAAGAGGATGACGAAGTGAAAAAAGCAATCAAAGACGATATCGAAGTGAAAGAAATAGTCAAAGACGATATCAAAATGGAACAAGCAATCAAAGCGGATATCGAAGTGGAAGAAGCAATCAAAGAGGATGTCAAAGTGGAAGAAGCCATCACAGGATATCGAAGTAAAAATGCAATCAAAAACGATATCGAATATGAAGACGCAATCAAAGAAAATATTGCAGTGCAAGAAGCAATCAAACGGAAATCAAAGAGGAAGGAGCCCTTACAGAGGATACCGAAGTGAAAATGCCATCAAAGAGGATATCAAAGATGAAGAAGCAATCCAATGGATATTGAAGATGAAGAAGGAATAAAAGAGGATATCGAAGTGGAACAAGCAATCGTAGAGGATATCAAAGTTAAAGAAGCAATCAAATAGGATATCAATGTGGAAGAAGCAATCAAAGAGGATATCGAAGTGGAACAAGCAATCAAAGAGAAAAAAATTGGATGTTCGAAAATGATCATGATAATAGTTGTATAAAAAAAATTGAACGTTGCAAAAAAGATCATGATGAACGTTGCATAAAAAAATCTGGACGTTCCAAAATGATCAGGATTGACGTTGCATAATATAAATGTATGTTGTAAAATGATAATGATCAAAAATTTGTACTAATATTTTGTCAAAGTTTGCTAGTGCTATCTCTTCCCGTTTAGAAGATACGAGCGATTAAAGTTTTGTAAGAAAAATCATAAATTTGTTGATTGGATATCGAAGTGGAAGAAACTATCAAAGAGAATGTTGAAGTGGAAGAAGCAATCAAATAGGATATCGAAGTGGCAGAAACAATCAAAGCGGAAATTGAAGTTGAGTAAGCAATCAAAGAGGATACCAAGGTGGTAGAAGCATTCAAAGAAGATGACGAAGTGAAAAAGCAATCAAAGACGATATCGAAATGGAAGAAGCAGTCAAAGAGGATATCGAAGTGGGAGAAGCAATCAAAGAGGATATCGAAGATAAAGAAGCAGTCAAAGA
Organism: Philereme transversata; assembly: GCA_963924445.1. NCBI lineage: Eukaryota > Metazoa > Arthropoda > Insecta > Lepidoptera > Geometridae > Philereme > Philereme transversata. The sequence continues at coordinate 17,161,786 of OZ004345.1, forward strand.
TGATGTCGAAGTGGAAAAAACATTCAAAGAAGATGACGAAGTGAGAGAAGCATTCAAAAAGGATGTCAAGGATGACAATAAAAAAACAGTTGCACCAAAAATTTATACCAATATTTTGTACAAGTTTGCTAGGGCTATCTCTTCCCGTTTAGAAGATACGAGCGGTTGAAGTTTTGTATGAAAGACCACAATTTTGTAGAGAGCATAATGAAGTAACAGAAGCAATTAAAGAGGATATGAAAGTAGAAGAAGCATTTTAAAGGGATAACGAAGTGGAACATGCAAAAATAGAAGATGTCGAGGCGGAAGAAACAATCAAAGAGGATATCGAAGTGGAAGAAGCAATCAAAGAGGGTATCGAAGTGGAAGAAGCCATCACAGAGGATATCGAAGTGAAAATGCTATCAAAGACGATATCGAAGATGAAGACGCAATCAAAGAGAATAATGCAGTGCAAGAAGCAATCAAAAGGAAATCGAAGATGATATCGAAGTGGAAGGAGTAAACAAAGAGGATATTGAAGTGGGAGAAGCAATCAAATAGGATATCGAAGTAGCAAAAACAATCAAAGAGAAAATTGAAGTTGACTAAGGAATCAAAGAGGATACCGAGTTGGTAGAAGTATTCAAAGAGGATGACGAAGTGAAAAAAGCAATCAAAGACGATATCGAAGTAAAAGAAATAGTCAACGACGATATCAAAATGGAACAAGCAATCAAAGCGGATATCGAAGTGGAAGAAGCAATCAAAGAGGATATCAAAGTGGAAGAAGCCATCACAGGATATCGAAGTAAAAATGCAATCAAAAACGATATCGAATATGAAGACGCAATCAAAGAAAATATTGCAGTGCAAGAAGCAATCAAACGGAAATCAAAGAGGAAGGAGCCCTTACAGAGGATACCGAAGTGAAAATGCCATCAAAGAGGATATCAAAGATGAAGAAGCAATCCAATGGATATTGAAGATGAAGAAGGAATAAAAGAGGATATCGAAGTGGAACAAGCAATCAAATAGGATATCAATGTGGAAGAAGCAATCAAAGAGGATATCGAAGTGGAACAAGCAATCAAAGAGAAAAAAATTGGATGTTCCAAAATGATCATGATAATAGTTGTATAAAAAAAATTTAACGTTGCAAAAAAGATCATGATGAACGTTGCATAAAAAAAATCTGGACGTTCCAAAATGATCAGGATTGACGTTGCATAATATAAATGTATGTTGTAAAATGATAATGATCAAAAATTTGTACTAATATTTTGTCAAAGTTTGCTAGTGCTATCTCTTCCCGTTTAGAAGATACGAGCGATTAAAGTTTTGTAAGAAAAATCATAAATTTGTTGATTGGATATCGAAGTGGAAGAAACTATCCAAGAGAATGTTGAAGTGGAAGAAGCAATCAAATAGGATATCGAAGTGGCAGAAACAATCAAAGCGGAAATTGAAGTTGAGTAAGCAATCAAAGAGGATACCAAGGTGGTAGAAGCATTCAAAGAAGATGACGAAGTGAAAAAGCAATCAAAGACGATATCGAAATGGAAGAAGCAGTCAAAGAGGATATCGAAGTGGGAGAAGCAATCAAAGAGGATATCGAAGATAAAGAAGCAGTCAAAGATGATGTCGAAGTGGAAAAAACATTCAAAGAAGATGACGAAGTGAGAGAAGCATTCAAAAAGGATGTCAAGGATGACAATAAAAAAACAGTTGCACCAAAAATTTATACCAATATTTTGTACAAGTTTGCTAGGGCTATCTCTTCCCGTTTAGAAGATACGAGCGGTTGAAGTTTTGTATGAAAGACCACAATTTTGTAGAGAGCATAATGAAGTAACAGAAGCAATTAAAGAGGATATGAAAGTAGAAGAAGCATTTTAAAGGGATAACGAAGTGGAACATGCAAAAATAGAAGATGTCGAGGCGGAAGAAACAATCAAAGAGGATATCGAAGTGGAAGAAGCAATCAAAGAGGGTATCGAAGTGGAAGAAGCCATCACAGAGGATATCGAAGTGAAAATGCTATCAAAGACGATATCGAAGATGAAGACGCAATCAAAGAGAATAATGCAGTGCAAGAAGCAATCAAAAGGAAATCGAAGATGATATCGAAGTGGAAGGAGTAAACAAAGAGGATATTGAAGTGGGAGAAGCAATCAAATAGGATATCGAAGTAGCAAAAACAATCAAAGAGAAAATTGAAGTTGACTAAGGAATCAAAGAGGATACCGAGTTGGTAGAAGTATTCAAAGAGGATGACGAAGTGAAAAAAGCAATCAAAGACGATATCGAAGTAAAAGAAATAGTCAACGACGATATCAAAATGGAACAAGCAATCAAAGCGGATATCGAAGTGGAAGAAGCAATCAAAGAGGATATCAAAGTGGAAGAAGCCATCACAGGATATCGAAGTAAAAATGCAATCAAAAACGATATCGAATATGAAGACGCAATCAAAGAAAATATTGCAGTGCAAGAAGCAATCAAACGGAAATCAAAGAGGAAGGAGCCCTTACAGAGGATACCGAAGTGAAAATGCCATCAAAGAGGATATCAAAGATGAAGAAGCAATCCAATGGATATTGAAGATGAAGAAGGAATAAAAGAGGATATCGAAGTGGAACAAGCAATCAAATAGGATATCAATGTGGAAGAAGCAATCAAAGAGGATATCGAAGTGGAACAAGCAATCAAAGAGAAAAAAATTGGATGTTCCAAAATGATCATGATAATAGTTGTATAAAAAAAATTTAACGTTGCAAAAAAGATCATGATGAACGTTGCATAAAAAAAATCTGGACGTTCCAAAATGATCAGGATTGACGTTGCATAATATAAATGTATGTTGTAAAATGATAATGATCAAAAATTTGTACTAATATTTTGTCAAAGTTTGCTAGTGCTATCTCTTCCCGTTTAGAAGATACGAGCGATTAAAGTTTTGTAAGAAAAATCATAAATTTGTTGATTGGATATCGAAGTGGAAGAAACTATCAAAGAGAATGTTGAAGTGGAAGAAGCAATCAAATAGGATATCGAAGTGGCAGAAACAATCAAAGAGGAAATTGAAGTTGAGTAAGCAATCAAAGAGGATACCAAGGTGGTAGAAGCATTCAAAGAAGATGACGAAGTGAAAAAGCAATCAAAGACGATATCGAAATGGAAGAAGCAGTCAAAGACGATATCGAAGTGGGAGAAGCAATCAAAGAGGATATCGAAGTTAAAGAAGCAGTCAAAGATGATGTCGAAGTGGAAAAAACATTCAAAGAAGATGACGAAGTGAGAGAAGCATTCAAAAAGGATGTCAAGGATGACAATAAAAAAACAGTTCCACCAAAAGTTTATACCAATATTTTGTACAAGTTTGCTAGGGCTATCTCTTCCCGCTTAGAAGATATGAGCGATTGAAGTTTTGTATGAAACACCACAATTTTGTAGAGCGCATAATGAAGTAACTGAAGCAATTAAAGAGGATATGAAGTAGAAGAAGCATTTTAAAAGGATAACGCAGTGGAACATGCAAAAATAGAAGATGTGGAGGCGGAAGAAACAATAAAAGAGGATGACGAAGTGTAACAAGCAATCAAAGAGAATATTCGAATAGTGGATGTCGCATAATAAAAAAAAATTGACGTTCCAAAATGATCATAGTGGATGAGGCATAAATAAAAAAAAATTGATGTTCCAAAATGATCACAGTGGATGTTGCATAATAAAAAAAAAATTGACGTTCCAAAAGTGATCATTGTGGATGAGGCAAAATTTAAAAAAAAATTGACGTTCCAAAGTGATCATTGTGGATGAGGCATAATTAAAAAAATTGATGTACCAAAATATCACAGTGGATGTTGCATAATAAAAAAAAAAATTGACGTTCCAAAGTGATCATAGTGGATGAGGCATAATTGAAAAAAAAATGATGTTACAAAATGATCACAGTGGATGATGCATAATAAAAAAAAATAATAATTGACGTTCCAAAGTGATCATTGTGGATGAGGCATAATTAAAAAAATTGATGTACCAAAATATCACAGTGGATGTTGCATAATAAAAAAAAAAATTGACGTTCCAAAGTGATCATAGTGGATGAGGCATAATTGAAAAAAAAATGATGTTACAAAATGATCACAGTGGATGATGCATAATAAAAAAAATAATAATTGACGTTCCAAAGTGATCATTGTGGATGAGGCATAATTAAAAAAATGATGTACCAAAATGATCACAGTGGATGTTGCATAATAAAAAAAAAAAATGACGTTTCAAAGTGATCATTGTGGATGAGGCATAATTGAAAAAAAAATGATGTTACAAAATGATCACAGTGGATGATGCATAATAAAAAAAAAAAATAATTGACGTTCCAAAGTGATCATTGTGGATGAGGCATAATTAAAAAAATGATGTACCAAAATGATCACAGTGGATGTTGCATAATAAAAAAAAAAATGACGTTTCAAAGTGATCATTGTGGATGAGGCATAATTAAAAAAATGTGGATGTTCCAAAATAAACATGATGAACGTTGCATACTAAAA